>JXSR01S011415.1:7544-28723 GCA_000969725.1 Ophiothrix spiculata
TTTTTTTTTACTTACATTGTAAATACGGGACATCCCGTTTTTAGCGGGCTTTTAAGGGTCGAAATACGGGAAATCCCGCAAAATACGGGACAGTTGGCAGGTATGTATATCCTCTTTTGGTTTGGCACTACTTTTTATTCAATTGACACAATTTTCATTTTCTGTCAACCCATATAGGCCCCTATCTCAAAACTTCTTAGGGTCGATTCTTAGTTACTTCTTCCCATAGAATATTCTAAGCCAATTTTGTGCAATATTTATTCGTTATTCAATAAAATCTCACACATATCTATGTAAAACTTAGTAAAAACTACTATTTCATGATAGAATATTCGACACGGTGGCCAATAAAAAAGTATTCTACACGATATCATCAAATCCCCGTTCTAATCCCAAGGTGCATTAGGGTATAAAGGGAAATAATTTAAACACGGATAGTTGTTGCATAGAATTTCTGTCTACCAAAAACTTTGAACCAACCCTTAATCAAACTTGTATGTTTCCTGATAATTTTAGTAGCATATATCAGAAAAGATCTTTCCTGATTATATTAATTATTTTCTATAAGATTATTTTATGTCTTTATAATTTTCTCTTGAAACATGACCAAATTGAGAATTTTAAAATATTTTGTATTTCTAATTAAAAAGTACATCGTGTGTTCTTTATAGTCTCGTGCAAATGAGACTTTGAAAGAAAAACTTCAGACTAAAAATACACTTCACAAATAGAATTTGTCCATGACAGTTCACAAGGTAAAACCAGTCAGGCATACTATGTTGCCATGGCATTGCCTAGCAACAATATATGGAAAGTAAGCAAAGTTGAAAATGAAGAACAATGTTCATACAATGAACTTGATCATGGGCCAATTTTTCCAAAATTGTTGGAGGTTAAATTTGAAGGCAAATTTTATTGTGTTCAAGGAAGTTCACTTTGTTCAAATTTTTGCAGGGTTCATTTAAAAATAAATAAAATTGTTCGTTCAAATAAAATTTAGGTTGATTTGGTAAATTTTGGTAACAAAATGTCCAATACTAATAATCTACCTTTAATGTTTTCTGGTCCCTTGTTTCATGCATTGACTTAAATGAATAAACATGGTGACAATAATGCATAATTATCTCTACTACTATGTTAGCTTACAGTCTGGCCTAGATTACACAGTTAACTGATTGCAGTTGTGTTGCTTTAAGCACATCAAGTTGAAAGGGGGTGCCCACTGCCTACTGCCATTTCAGCAATATGTATGAGCAAAGGTTTTCAAAATACCCCTAAACAAATTTTAGCTTACCTTAAAAAACCCATCCAACACCTGAAAAAGATCTTGCTCAGGGACACTACACAAGTTGCCCACCAGTTTGGAACCCATGGCTAAAAATCCCCAAGACTCAGTCGAGGCACTACACACACAATCAACCAGATTCGAAACCATGTTTTCTAAGTGAATGCCCAAAGAACCACGGACCTAGTATTATACCACAAGGCCATGCCTGTCCCTTTCGGTATGATTTAATGAACTGAAATAAGTGAAAATGACAAATTGATAATGTGATGGCCTACGAAAGTGCCCCCACCCCCAGGATTTGATACGTTGCATCTTACCTTCCTTTTTGATCATTAGCTTTGCCCTCTCAATATCGACTTGACTCGGTGATGCTAATAAACTTTTGATGGTGTACATAGGTGAAATACGGTTGGGCTGTGTGGTTACTTGCTGGGTCAGAGGTAAATGTGATGCCACGGAAGTTCCGCCTACTGCGGCGGCCATTTGTAAGAAAGCGGAGGGATACTGGGCGGCGAGTTGTGGGTTACTGAGAATACCTTTACAATGAAAGCAGATATAAAGACGACTGTTAACACAATGTAAAATGATTTAATTTCTTGAGGGACATTTTTTTGCAAAGTTAGTGATGAGAAATTAACAAAGTTCTTTAGACTGCTTTTGCACATCCAATATTCAATCTGATTTTAACCCAATACAGTTATTTGTGGTGTATCCCAAGCACAAAATAGTGATCTGGTCAATGATGGAAAATATTTCATACGTATCAGGGCCAGTGTCTGATTGCTTTTTTAAATTTATGAAAGTTGTCTATCCCTACGGAAAAATGTTTCCGGTTTTGCAGTTTTATATATTTTTCCGGTTTTGCAGTTTTATATTGATGTCTGTGCACCATGAATTTCAAATAAACAATATATCAAATCTGCACGCAAGTTCTCAATTTTATTATTTTGAAAAAAAACAAACTTGAGCTGCAAAATTAAAGGCTTAGGCTTATACAGTTACTAAATTTGGTGGGAATCATTATAAATTACAAATTGCCATCAGCAGGATCTTGTTGAAGATTTGATTAAGCTATTTGAAAATAAAAATCAAATTTTATGCTTCACGATATTTGTGATATCAAAGCTTTTCCAAAGTCCAAATGAAGCGCATTACAGTATTAAAGGTGTGTATTCCGATCACTTTCACTCACAAAATCAAATTGGAGATTTTGATACCACATGAAAGAGCATGTTTTTCTCATAACCCCTGTAAAATTTCACAACCATATTATGTTTCGTTAAAGAGATATTGTCAAAAAAGGGCTGAATTATACTGCTATATTATGTTAACAAAAATAAAGCTTTTTTGCCTGTGGCATTAATTTGGCTCAAGGTATATGAATGAAACTTTACAATTGTCTTTTTTATGTAGGTGATGACCCTTCATTCAAATACGGAAAAAGTATATGTCAAATCTTTCACAAGATCGGAACACCTACCTTTAAGTGTGACAAATCTAAAGTGACATTTATGCAGTGTTTGTAAGATTTATTGCAATTTCTTAAAAACAAAAACTGAGTACCATTTTGAGATTTATTGGATTTTGAAAACAGGCCTCTATACATTATCATAACAATTTTATTCTGAAGAAAAGTAACAAACACAATCAAATACATGCATAGACCTACAATCAAATATCAGACAGTAGTGACAAAAATCACACAACTGTCACTGGCTATAATAGTGAATGACACTGTTTCAATACCTATCTAGTCAGACATCAACATTTAGCTATAAATTAGCAATGTCATGCCAGTCATTAATCAAAGGCAGTGAGCTAGCTCACAGATTAGTCATTTCTATGGCAATCTTAGATCCCATCATAGAGTAAAAAGCACTTGGTGTGTTATGAGTGTTCACATGTACTTGATCATATACTTATACTTTTCAAAAAGTAGCGCTAGTCAGTATATCCTTTGCTCATAACACTAGCAAACAAGTGGACTAGTTACTATCTCAGGTTCATTGCATGTACACATGTACAAAAAATAAATTGCTGGTCAGACTTGCTGTGCGTGTACAAAACTCATTGCGCATTTTCAAGCATTTTCAAAAAGTAGCTTTAGCCGGGAGCTTTAGTAAATAATATCTGTTGCACTCATAACACAAATCTCGGAAGAGTTACATAATCAGACACTTTTCAATTAAGTTGAGCTTTTCAAAGATACAGGGACTAACTATTAGCATTTGTTCACATTCCTGTTATTATAATGAACAACAAGGGGTGATTTATAATACAAAAGGTACTTTCGATGAAATATTTCCAGGGTCTCTGGTTTGTACCAGTTGAAAAAATAATGAACATCTTTTTTACTGACAAAAGTTTGTAACATGACTCAGGTGACTAATAGTTCATGCTTTGAGTAATTTCATTTTTTTTCTGGGGGGGGGGGTACAGGAATTTACAAATTGGTCAAACCAATTAAATTTTAGCAAGGACACTTGACAATTCCTATCAAATCATGAAATTTCAAATTTTCCAAATATTGTTTGGAAATTATCTTGCTTACCTGCTGAAATAGCTGCTTGCTGTGTAAAGTTAGGTGCCAAATGGGCTAACCTCTGTGGATCCACCATGGTAGGGGGTGACTGGTCCCCCTCCTCACTGTTGGGGGAACATGGACGGGCCTTGGTAGTCAGGGAACCTTCTGGAAGCACCTGACCATTTATGATTTTATTTCTTAAAATTCTGTAAAATATCAAAATATATTCCAACATATGTCAAGCAGATATTGAAAAAAATGTTTATCCATTTATTTTTAATTTCCAAAAACATGTTCTTTACGATATCAGCAGTTAACATGTTTTAAATAATGAATCAACAATAATGCATTTAATGATATTCGCCATTTATTTCAATAAAATTGTCCACTATACACTCAATCCCCAATCATTCAAATCAAGTAAATTGTCCACTATACACTCATTGCCAATCATTCAAATCCAGTGATAAGAATCGTTTAATTATTGCATGCAGGGTCAGCACAGAGTTTGTGTGTACCCATCATGCATTGCTTCCTATGGGATTTTTTGTGTACAGGACATTAAATGTGAATATATATAGTTTGTGATCAGACATGCCAAAAATGCAAGATTTTAACAATTAACATAAAATTTATTTCAGGCCGTTTCATCACTAACTACTCACATAATTTCCTCTTCAATAATCCATAGGAAGCAATGCATGATGGAAGCATGTTTTGTATTTTGGTCAGCATAATGTACATAATATAATATGGGGCATAATCAGTGACGGTGCAGTGAAGTTACAAAAAAACAAATCAATACAAATCTAATCACATTAACTTTAATAGTTGTACTAATTTATAAAAATTGTTTTAAATTGATAAGTGTAAGAATACAAACATTGACCAAAATTGGGCACACCTATAATATCAATGAACTAAAACAGCTTTGGAACTCACAGGTTTATTAATTGACATTATGTATGGGTTTGTTTCCAAGATGACTTCATTACTGGGTCTAGGTGTGGTTCAATAAGTTTGGCCCCTACTTTTGATTTGAATTGGTATGCAAACAGACAGATGTAATTGAAAGAAAAGGAAAGTGATTTGAAATGGAATGAGTAAGGGTTAGCACGGTTATGTTCCTCTATTGTTTGATACTGTAAGGATCAAAAACTGGGCACGAAAAGTCAACTTCATGTCCTGCAGGTGAATTTGTTTAAGGAAGTGAGAAAGTGTAAACATGTAAGTTGTGAGAGTAATTAAATAGTATTAAGTGATGCAAAACATGTAATCCGTAAAAGAGCTTGTAGTTTTGGATATAATGAAAGCTGTGTTTGTAAAGTTTCAAAATCAAAAGGCAGGTATTTACACTGACTTACATATTTTGCCATTTTGGGGCATTGCCATTTGGGTGGCTTTACCAGAATAAATTTGAATACACTCTTAGAACCTTTTGATCTTAACAGAGGCAAACTTGATGCTGATTAAAGATGAAGTGTTGCCTAATCAGCATATTATTTGGTAAATTGATGTGATGAAGTTTGACGATTGGGCTCTCCACACTGACAAATCAATCTGTACTTCGCACATAAAGATGAATGTAGATTAAACTGAACTTCAGCAAATGTTCGCACGAGCGTAACAGACTGCGTGTGCACATACGCGTAGTTGAGCACGCACACACCAAACATGTCAATTGCACACCTGGAGTAAAGTCATATTGACGCGTGACGGTGTGAACACAATATGCACTTCAAAAATCTACATTCATCTAGATGCATCTACATTTGACACTTCTGTGTGGAGAACCCCATTAAATTGTCTAATTCAGGAACACTTATTGCAAAATTTTATTACTTAGAAGAATGTGGGAATTTGTGTGGATGGATTCTTTTTGAAAGGTCTTCCTTTCTTTTGTTGGTTTTATCGGTAGGCCTATATACATAAAAATGCACTTCTTCAACTTAATGTGAGATGGATATTTACCAACGGCATGCCAATATTCTGTATGGTCATACTTATTCAGGGTTGAAAGGGGGTCACTTTTAGCCTTATTAATCATCCAACAAATTTAGTATTCTATAACACCATCATGGCAACCTATTTAACCTTTGTGAGCTTTAAATGATTTATGGATATTTGGGAGTATGGACTGCGCCAAACACTCCAATCCATCTCGACCCATCACTTTAAAAATGTATAATTCCACAAGGCATTGATAGCACTTACCTGTTAATAGAGCTAACGCTAGGTACTGTTTCCTTAGAACACACCCCGTCATTTATGAGTTGTTCTTTGATCTCCCAAGCAAAGATTGTGGGATTCTCACGTTTGTAGTTGGCAATCTTCTCCACCACATCTGGTGTGGCAACTTTTGGTTTGCTTCCACCGATGATACCCGGTCTTATTGAACCAGTTTCATAATATCTGTAACAAATTGGAATTACGTCACATAGAAAAAAACAACTTCAGTCCCATCACAAACTTGACATAAAAGCCTATAAGGTTTCTGTCAACATGCCTTATATGTCACTATTTTTGTCGACATAAAGCACATGAATTCTCATTTGCCGACAAAATTGGGTAAGTAAAATTACCTAAAAACTGGCATTCATTCAAATTGGAAAATAATGGAACTTTTTACGGGGATGGGGCGGACAATTGAGTTACATCTACATGCAAAAGTATGGAATTTTACGGGGATTAATTTTACACACTGTCCATTTGGATTCTCCATAGACCTTGCAAGAATCTTGACTCTATTCTATTCAGTTTGCTTGAAATATTCTAGGTATTCTCATGGAAATTATATAGGAGAATCTGTACCTGCCGCCATCTTGTTGTCGCTCATGGAGCAGTGTTATTGTATCTCCGGATCTGTTCGGAGTTTGGCCCGATATCCAAGAAGATCACGCAAATCTTCACTAGACTCATAAGTAAAGCACATGCATTTTATTTCACATGCAAACCAGGCCTGCGTTTCAAGTAACGTCTATTGCGACTTGCTCTGATCAAAGTACACCAATTTTCCTGCTAATCCATTGCGAATTCCTAAAGTGGTATCCTGAGACGAAAAATGCTGCAAGGTACAATAACTAACCCTCCATGAGCGACAATCCAAGATGGCCGCCATCTCATAGGATTTACACGAAGGCCAAATCAAAAGGCAGAGTCACAGATTCCTCTTTATAATTTCCTCAAGTGGTTATTCTACAGATAATCTAACTGGAACCTTTGTGCACACAAGTCACAAGGAGGAGGCCTGTGGACTCTTGCTGAAAATTTCAGGTCAAACTCTGGCAACTAAATGGTAATTTGACTGAAAATGCGGCTATAGAGGAAGTCAAGCACTGTTCCTTGCTTACGCCAAATTTTGCGGCAAAAATGTAAGATGCGTATTGCGTTGTAGTCAAGTACTATTAGCGCGATGCTGAACGCAGAGCTGGGTTATTTCGCACTCGCGCAGCGTTGGTCCAGACATGGCGCCTGCGTGGCGCATTCCCATAACTTAGCCGAATTTTTAATGTGCAAATAGACAAGTTTCCTATCTGGACTTTCTTTAATCTATGTTCCAGGTATGTAGCCTATACACACAACCTCTTACCTGACGAGAATTTTACTGACACAGCCATGCGAGACTTTGAGTTGTCTTGAGATGTCACACGGTCTAACACCTTGCTGTGCCATGTCTACTATCTGCTGCCTGATGGCTTGAGGTAGAGGCCGACCGTTGGCAAACTGGCCGCCCAACTGGTTCAGAGCTTTCTCTGCTTCAGTCATTGGTACTGAAACAAGAAAGTACAAATGTTTGATTAATCAATTATATAGTCAGGTTTTAAAAAAATGTCATCCGATGTGATTAATTAGCTGAGTCTATTTGAATATTGAGTTATTTACATACAATTGGGGATATCAACACTCGTCTTCAATAGCCTTATTCTGTGACACATTTCTTGAGGAAGGAGTTGGTGGTTACCACCCCCTCTTATTTTTAGATTGACATGTCAAAAGTTTAGTTGTTTGTTACTAGTTATAATAGTATAACTTAGTGTCTGCTCTTACCAAGATCATGAAAATCGGCCAAGGCTTTACCTAACTATGATACTTCTAACAAAAATATGATTTTTGGCAGAAATGGCTACAGGTACCATTTACAAATTTTGTTTAAAAGTGCAGTCGGATTTTCATCAAGTATTTTGCTATTAATAAATAAAGGATAATTCTAACATGTCCTGTGAGTTTCAGACACATAATATGCAGATATTTTTCAAATTTAAGGAGATTGCCACCAACCCCTACACTTTGACGGCCTACACCCAGTATACCCATCTTAGGTCATATCCCTGATTTTTTCCCATCAAAATGACCCCATAAGAAAATACTTAAGGGCACAGTTATAACCCCTCATTTTCTGAAATATTGTATGCCTTGTAACTCAGCAACCGATAAGTATCCCCATATAAAAGTATACATTTCTAGATGTGGATTTTCATGTAGAAGATGATGGTTAGGTCAGTTTTGGACCAAAATGTATGATTTTGGACCAAGGTCCAAAAAACCCTTGTTTTTGGACCACTATATTTACAAACAACCTAACTAAATTTTGAAAAAATAAAAGTTGGACCTCGGATGCTTTTCAGAATCTAGAAACACATGTCTAGGAACGCATTTTTCAAATTTTTGATTTTTACCTTACTTTTTGAAATATTGCCAAAAATAGGCCTAAAATAGGCCAAAAATGACAAAAAAATCATTTTGAGCCAATTTTGGACCTCTTTTTGGCAATATTTCAAAAAGTAAGTCAAAAATCAAAAATTTGAGAAATGCGTTCCTAGACATGTGTTTCTAGATTCTAAAAAGCATTCGAGGTCCAACTTTTATTTTTTCAAAATTTAGTTAGGTTGTTTACAAATTAATGGTCCAAGAACATGGGTTTTTCGGACCTTGGTCCAAAATCATACATTTTGGTCCAAAACTGACCTAACCATCATCTTCTACATGAAAATCCACATCTAGAAACGTATACTTTTATATGGATTTACTTATCCGTTGCTGAGTTACAAAGCATGAAATATTTCAGAAAATGAGGGGTTAACTGTGCCCTTAAATGCCCAGGGTCACTTTGTTTTGTGTTACCCCAGTACTGTGCAATCAGTGATATTAGACCGTTAGGATGATTGGTACCCCCCACACGTCCCTTGTTCCTTTATGCAGAAAAAGGTATCCATTTATAAGATTTTTGAGAAATAGAGGTCCATTTCCCAAAACCTTTTTGAGTATTTGCATGGAAATTTTGGAACAAAAAACATACGTATGTTTTGAGATAATATGTTTGTAATAAATGGACCCCATGTCTAAGGATTTCTAGAAAAAATCTGGGAAGTCTACAGATTCCTATCCTATTGGAGCTGCTCAGCCCTGCTTGCCTGATATGCAGAAGTCCCAATCCCCAGCATGTCATGTGTGTAGCACAGTAAATCAGGTCTTCTTCAAATTGCAAATTATAATATGGATCACTTCAAATGTTATTGCTTCAGTTACTGTCAGGATATTCACTATCAATTTATTCTTCACCGACTGTTAATCATCTTGTAACTACTGTACAGATGCAATGTATGACTCAAACATAACCTTTACCCCCATAACTTTATTGGTCTATGATCAGATTCATGAAACAGAATGTATAGGTCTACTTTTGGTTCATAAAGTTTTAGTATAAAGTTTAAGCCTAATTGGTTTATCCCAGGGGAAAAAAATAAACAGGAGAGAAAGAAAGGGAAAAGAAAAGAAATGAGGAAAAATGAAAAATAAAGAGATGAGGAAAAAAGGAAAGAAAAGGGGGAAGGGAAAAGAGATAGAGAAAAGTGAAAGAAAAGAACAGGGTAAAGAGAAAGGAAGGAAAAAGAATAAGGGAAGGTGAAAAAAAGAGAGGACAGAAAGAAGAGTTACTTAGAGGTGCAAAGGGGCATGTTTCAACCATGTGTCGCCTTAGGGGGAGGGGCGCTGAAATGACATTGAAAAAATAAAAATTGACAATATTATAACTGATAGGCTAAATTGACAATAATAACTAGAGGCTATTTTTTTTTGGGGGGGGGGGGGGATAGGTAACTGGCAAGTTAAAAAAAAAAGGCAGTTATGGAACAAGCGAAAAAAATGTGAGTTACCCCACACGAAGTTACGCCAAGTCCCAGTGGGAGGAAACTCGCTTTTTTAACTCCTGGTGGTACTTGTTGTAACTCACTTCTAGGACTTGGTGTAATTCCGTGGGGGTAACTCGCTTTTCGTTCTGGTATGCCTAAAATTTGTTTAACCCATGCTTTTTACGGCCACAAGATACCCTTATCATACTATAATTCACAGGATGGGCACTTTGTTTGTTCGTTAGTTTGTAACTCCACCTTGACCCCACCTGGACCGAATTTGGACCACCAACAGCAATTGGCCTCCTGAGTGTTTTAAAGGGGCCCAGTTGAGGTCAGTCAAGCATAAGGTCATCAAAGGTCATTCTGAGGTCAAGGCCTAAAATTGACAGGAGAGTTGACCCAAAGGTCATCCCAGGCCATTCCAAGATTACTGCCATAACTCAACCCTACCTTGACTAAACTTCGACCATGCACAGTATTTGGTCCTCGTGTATTTTAATGGTGGTCCAGATAAGGTCGTCCAAGTTAAAATGTCAATCCGAGGTCAAAAATATAAATTGTTTAACCCTAACCATACTACACCACACAATACAACATCCAGGTCGTATGGTCCAGTAACCTGAACATAGTGAAGACCTGTAAGTGAGTAGCCTGCTATAACATACAGGCTGTACACTAGTAATGAAATACACCAATACAAGATCAGAATAGTGTTGCCCACTGGACCAAAGTATTCTTTGACTGGACCATACAAGCTGCGTTGCATGGTGTTGTCTGTTCTAGCAAAGTATTCTAGCATATCTCACTGCCTGTCTTGTATGGCCTGGGTGTTATCCAGGAAATACCTCTTCAAGGGTTGGGGTTAAAAAGTTGACCAAAGGTCACCCAGGTCATTTTAAGGTCATAGCCATAACTTCAAAAACCACTGACTATAATACCTGGACCAAACTTGGGACCATGCATAGTAATTGGCTCCCTCAGTATTTTGATGACCAGGTTGATTTGAGGTGAAATCTCGAAATTGGCTGGAAAGTTAACCCCAAGTCATTTTAGAGTCAAGGCCATAACTCAAGAACCCTTGACCCTACTTGGACCAAGCAGCAATTGATTCCTTAAGTATTTCAAGGAGGTCAATTCAACTTGCGGGACCTGGCACAGGTACTCTGTTGGTATTCACAATTTTCAACACTTAACTTTCTACCAAAATCAAAACCAAAATACAACGCAATATATTTGCAAGTATGCACTGAATTGGTTAAATACATCTAGGGACTTTATGTGCCAAGATTTTAAATGTCTCAGGTCAAGCGTAATCTCTCTTGTTTTTATTCCAGACATATTTTTGACACATTGATTCAGCTTGTTAAATCTGCTTGAAATATAGGTCTTAGAGTTTACAAATTGGCATAAAATCTTCACAAAATGGTTACGATTCTCATAACAAGTTCACCATCGGCAACAAAAAACATTATTTCAATTAGATAAACTCATTTCACACTGGTGACGATTATATAGTGCATGGTACTCTCATAACTTATTAGCGCAACTAGTCATGCGAGACATGGGCGTAATTTGTATTTTTTCGAGATTAATGAGGCATGTCATACTATGGCATTCCTTAATCAATCACAAATGAAGATCTTCCAAAAAGAAGTTCAAAACTTTTGTCTCATCTCTCCTAAAAATGCCCAATAACAGTTACCGTTTACATAAAGAATTTTAAAAACAAATCTGGCTGTATTTTATACACAGGTGACTGGCCAGGAAGTGGTCCAGCCAGGAAGCGCTAAGGCCCGAGGGCCACTGCCATTGCAAGGTGGACACCATGCGCGTACACAAAAACGAGTAAAAAGGGTAGTTTTTCTCGAAGAGGCGATGTACGCGCGTACATCGGAAAGGGTATCAACATTGCAAAAATCTGGAAAAAAGGGTATAGTTTTCCAAGACTGGATACTTGTAAAGGGTACATATTTTGCATACCATGAAAATATAGTATTTAAGACACAAATATTTCCGAAAAGTTTGAAAATTTATAAGTGTAAAGTAAAATCAGCTGCCCCTGTTGTATCTGCCAACTATTGAAATTTTGCTTCACCATGTTGACGACTGGTAAAGCAAGTAGACTAAATACTACCAGTCCTGAAAGTGGTGCTTTCGCTCTCACTTTCACAACATCGGTAACTGAACGCAGTGCATAAGTTGTTATAGTTTGAAGGACTAACCCTTGCAAGCAAGGCTTAGGTTTTCGTAAAAGGCAAAATTACTGTGCCTCCTCTTACGCGTTCGTATCCGAGTCATGATTCAACAGAACAGTAAGTCGGCCTCGTTCAAAACTCCAAGAAGCCTGCAGAAATCAGTTCTGATTGAAAACGGAACGCGAGTCTCATTTTACTCTTTTGTTTTAACGCTGTTAAGAAGTTGTATGTTGGGTACATAGGTACAATAGAACATCTAATAAAACATAATTTGAATGCTTAGCCTACTTGAAAAGGGTATGTTTAATTTGAAGGCTTACTTGAAAAGGGTATGTTTTCAGACTTGATTTGAACATACTTGATTAGGGTTGGGAAAAGATGACAAAATACTTGTTTAGGGTATCATATGGACGAAGGATAAATACTTGTTTAGGGTCAATTTTTAAAGTCCATGTATGAGCATGGTGTCCACCTTGCAATGACAGTGGCCCCCGGGCGCTAAGGTTGAATCCTGCATTCAATTTTTTTTAAAAGTTATTTTATTGGTATTTTGACCCATATGCAACAGTCAATCAATGCATTGTTATTCCCATCCATAAAACGTCGATTTTGTTTGTCAAAATAACCACAAGTGAATGGCTCCCTGCTTATTTAGTTGAAATGAAAAGTGCTTCATTGAAAATAATTTCAACAAATTATTTAGGCCTAGACCTTTTACTTTAAATATAATTTTTCCATGCAGGATCACCTACTATACATGTATGCTTTCGTGTACAAAAGTACATAAAGGAATTTCTGGTAAAGATCACAAAATACATGTAGGTCTACATATGAAACTGTTTATGTTTTATGTAAAACAAGACATTTCACAAGGACAAGGTGCCATTCGGTTCAAGCACGGGACTCATTAAAGACTCGCAGGGGTTGCGGGTTTGAGTCCTGTGGTGTATGTGTCTCCTTGGACAAGAAAATATACTGTAGGCCTAATTAATGTATCATAGGAAGTCGCACTAATCTGTTGGTCCCCTGTGCAAATGCAGCACCACCTAGAGGTGCATACAGAGTACTTAAAGACATGGGGGTCTCATATAGTTGGTCAAATGGGACTGTGCTGCTCTGATGAGTTGTTTTGTGTAAGACGTTCTTTAACTCGGGTCCAATTTGTACCCCCCCCCCAAAAAAAAAAAAAAAAAATCCTTAAACAATTGATATCACATTTTTTAAACTAGGCCTATTTTTGGGGGAAAACCCCTTAAAAACAAAAATGGATACCCCAAAAAAATACCCTAAAAGAGGAATAAGGGTTTTGAGGCTCCAGCTGCACACCCATGTACATGTACAACTCAAATCCAAGTCAGAAGCTATAATGATAGTCCTGTGATAATTATTATTAAATTGACCCCAGTCCCATCCATAAAATGCAGATTTTCACAAATGAGTTGTATTTCTTTACCACTCAACAGATACAAATACATTGTAGGACAATTGACGGTCATGGCTCACCCTTGGGCAACCGCAACAGAATTTTATTGAAATTGTAATGCTTCTTTGGTTGCAAGACAAAAGGTGTTTTAGTTAAAGGTGATTATGAGCAGGTAGATAAAAGATGGCCTCAGAGGTTAATTGTGGTATGAAACCCATCAGGATGAGCAAAAATACTTTAATTTACCTAATCATTTTCCTTTAAATACATTTTTAAAAACCTGACTTAATTCAGAAAATGGTACATTGATCTGCAAACGAAATAATACCTCAGAACCCATTAGCAAGGTGGGTTTGATATGCAGTGTGCAAATTAAGGAGTTGTAAATATCTGGCAATTCTGCAGATTACATAAAAACCCTTAAAACTCAAGAATAAAGCAATTGCTTGCTTCAACAATGATCTTTTTAAATTAATTATCATTATCTTTTTTTAACACAATATTAATGACAAAAGTAGGCCTACATTAGGCCTAGCCTACATCCCCGGGCCTACATGTACACCATGACCAATAACCTTCGCGATACAGGGTTGGTGAAGAAGGTATACATCAATTAAGTGTTTGAAGAGGGTCAGATAACCCTAACTGATCTCCATGTCGCTTAAATCTCACTGTGATCACGAAAATGTGCCAAGTCCAAAATATTTCAGTCACAAGTTTGGGGTTATATGCCCCAATCGCTGCATCCTGGGCAGTGACTCATCAGTGGTAGCTTGCTATGTGTACTACTCGCATGGGGAAAGGGTGGTTACTGGCAGGCCCGTAGCCAGGATTTTTTCAAGGGGGGTGCGGATTTCAAAAAGTGGACCTTTTGGAGGAAAATTTTCCATTTTGGTCGGTCCTAAACTAATTTTAGTAGTTTTCCTAGCATTTTGTGTAGTATTTAATTAAAAAACGGCCTGCATTTACTTGATTTGGTGCTTAAGTGTTCTTTTGGTGGTCATGTAGCGAATTTTTGTGAACCTTTTTTGTACAATGTCAAATTGGGGGGGGGGGGGGGCAACGCCCCCGCCGCGGCTATGGGCCTGGTTACTGGTTCAAATACTGGTCGTAACAGGCACCCTTCCCTGTAAAGGCTAGAAATGGAAAAAAGTTTAAAAAATCTATTTTGGTTGAATCACAGAAGGAAACAATGTTAATTTATTACCAGGCTTTGTATAAATTTTGCCCCTTTAAAAATGACTGATAATTATATTACTCATGCATGCATAATCTGATGTAATAAGATCATGATAATGAGGATAATTCAACTATTCCAAGGACTTTAAATCTATTCAATTCAATAAATCTACTTAGTTGACAACTATTTGTGGTCTAGTGCCTTCTAAATTCTCAAAAAAGAATGTGTACTTTTATCTCCTTGGATACTTGCAAAGGGAGGGGGTGTCGAGTTCATTACTTGGTTCACATGCTCATCAGAAAATCATTGAAAAAGGGCCAGACATTGGCCCAGTGGCATCAACATCTTTTAAGAAAGGGGATAATCTTTTAAGAGCCTCTTCGATGCTTGGGGTTACTATTTCAAAGGTCCTGCAGTGGATCACAGATTCTGTGAGTGGATAAAAACACAGATTCTCAATTTTTTGTATGTTCAGGAATAAGTCAATTACCATTGCCAAATAGGCCTACTTAAAACATTTTGATAGAAACCTTCGGAAACTTCAAAAAGTAGATTTTTGTTTTGCATGTTGATAACTGAATGCCGTAAAATCATCAAACATACATGAACAATGTATGAGGGTTAGCAATACAGATGATATATCAGGGTCTTTGACTACTTTATAATTGCTTGCCTGAAATATTACTTTCGAAAGCCTGCTATGATTTCAGTTTGAACAAAATGGTTGAGTTGGGGTCTTCTTGCACTGGTATAATCACCAGGGTATAATCAATTGTTTAATAAGCTGTCATGATATGAAAGAGTGTTGCATATGAATATTTAATCTGGGTGAATACATTTGTGCTACAAGTGCTGCAGAAACTGGCTTGAATTTTTTGTTTGTTATGTGGTCAGTGCCATGCATCCTATAAATATGCAGCAAAGATTTCAATTGTTGAGGCTACGAACGGAAAAGAAATATTCTCTCCAATCATACACGAAACGTGACCTAGACATTTATTATTTTGTTACGATTGTTTGATTTATGGTACAAGTCAGTAAATAGTAATTTTCAAATTGAAAAGGTGACCTGTTCTTTTTTTTTAATGAGCAAAAAATCAAGATACCTATTTTGTGGGAGAGTATAATGACTTTTAGGAATACAGAAAGGTATAATTAAATTAAATATAATTTGGTTTTCCATTTCACTTTAAAAAACCTTTAAAAACAGATCTTGGAAATGAAACCTGCCAAAGGTTACATACATGTACCCTACACTATTCTTGTCAAAGTAGGTCTGAACCATAATGGGTCCGAACCAGGCATGGTCTGAAGACTTCGAAACAAGTTACGGTACTAAAAATAATCTCTCAGAGTCGCAATAATCAATAATAACGAATGATTACGAATCCTAATAATCTTTGATCAGTCTAACACTTAAGTGTGGGTGTTCTGAATCCCGTTAGTACACAAGGGGAGGGGTCCAAATACCCACTAAAATCTATCTCTCCGGCAAAATTTTCCTTATGGTGAACTCTGCATTACCACTCATGACACACAAACAAATTGACCAAAGGTCCTCAGTTTTAAAATTGCTGACGATTTTTGAAAACAAATTTTCTCGCCCAAAATTGGAAAACTGCTTTCCTGATTGAATTTTTGAGGTTAGAACTTGCAGGACATATTAAAACTTACATTGCTGACAAAATGATATGAAACGAAGTTATTCAGATTTGATTATTTAGAGAAAACAAATATTGAATATTGAACAGCGCCATCAGTTTGCCTATTTACATGTATGCCAATTTTCTCAAACATGAGGCAACTGATTTAACAATTTGTGCACAAAAAATTTGCAACCAGTACACAATTACATAAAGCAGCAACTTATTTGCGTTTTTGCACGCAAAACAAATTCCTGGGTCTAAGTGGATTCCCGTATGTATTCATGAGAGAAATGTTAAACCACTGGTTTGGGTAATCATGGTATACCCCAACATAATATTTTCCTTGTGAATCCATTCCATTCCAATTTTTGTATCACAATATTCTCATTATTTCTAGAAATTTACCATTGCCAATACATGCTGACGAGCACGATCTGTATTCCAATTTCCATTCCATTCCAAGTAATGGTGCTGTGGTCTGGCTTTTAGGGGAACCGTTAGTGCAGTCAGCCAGCGAGGAACTGATTTCTTTGGGCACCATGGTATTAAGCATAGTACATTCCATGGTACACCCCAGTGATTCTGCCAATGGCAGCAGTGGGATCTTGGTTCAGGGAAGTCCCCGATATGCTACCTTCACCTCATGTTGAACGAGTATGGTAAATATGCTCTTCCATGCTTCAGCTAGCCAGTTACAGCATGAGTAGTTAAGCTGTTTAGGCTAGGGAATACCTGGTGGAAAAATCCAAGGGACTTCCTCAATCATTTGACCGCTTTCCAAAGGTGATTTTGACCTATATTTTCAGAACTTAATGAACTAATGAGCCACACATTTAATGATTGTTTTGAACTAAAAATAATATGATACGAACATGTACAATTTTTTTCACGAGTGATTTTATTAAAACTTTAGGCATACAAGTTTGGACCCTGGGGTTGGAACCATTCATTTTATTTCAGCATTCTTTTGGACATAGAAAATTGTGCTTTAGTGAATTACTAGAATCATTCCATTGCTGTCTAGTATTTCTCATTAAATAGCCCTAATCAAATTTAAATGGCCACTTAAACTCAAAAATTGTTGTCTAGGCCATGATAGGCCTCTAGAGTATCTGCCAAAGTTCCTCTAAAAAATCAGTCACATGACCACAAACCGCACAGTACCAGTCACATATCATGCCAAACTCCTTGTTTCCTTTGCTAAGAAATTTCAGTCTAATTGCTCTGTGCATATATATTAAAGTACAGATAAGAAACAGGTCTATTTGCACCATAAAAATTCGGCTAAGTTAGGGGATTGCATCACGTAGGGCTTAAAGGAGGAGCATTCGCACAGAAGACCAATCAGCGTAATGCGATTTCTGAACCACAGAGCCGTACTCCGGCAACAGAATGGTAATTTGACTGAGAATGCGGCTATCGAACCAGTCAAGTGTTGTTCCTTGCTTATGCACAATTTGGCGGAAAATTGTAAGATGCGTATTACGTTGTAGTCAAGTAATTTAGTAGCACGCAACAGAGCGCACCACTCATCGTTTTTCTAAAGACATAATTATACGCACATAACCTGTCAAAATTTAGAGCACATGAAAATCCTCTCTTCCTTTCTGTTGTCAAGAACCCAGACGAGAAGCATACAATTTTATTTAGTTGGCCTAATACAATGCACATAGATGCCCCACAACCCTGAATTAAGAAAATGATGTACTTTAGTTGAAAATTGTAGACTATCCAAAATTAAATCAGGACTCAAGCCATAAGCTCATCAGCATTATTGATCACCAGGGTCTATGACCTCAGATTAAGATTACAAGAATTTATTGACATAAGATTGTTAAATTCCAAGATGAGATTTATTGTATTGATCTATGGATTATAGTTACCTCAAGATTAGAATAATATCTGTGAGAGAAACGGCAAAGGCTATTACACTTTTCAGTTTCCTATGAGTTGAAGCTTGATTTTGAATTATACTATGTATCTACTTGAATAAATCAAACCCTCAACTTTTACAGCTAAACTCTACCCCTATTGGTCCTGTGGGTGTGGGGGTTACTTAGTGGAAAGGTAGGTATGCGCCCAAGAACGGTTGCATAATTATGACCTCCCAGGTTTACCCAAGGACCGTAAAAAAAATGGAAATATGGTTTATATCGGATGAATTTTTCAAAAAAAGATGATTTTTACCAATATTACCTTCGGTTTACCTTTAATTGATGACCAAAATGTACCTTCGAAGTCACAAGTGCAGGTTTACATTGTATCAAATGGTATTAACAATAATTGTAACAGCGGTGCACAAATGGGTACATATAGCATTTTTTGCTTTCACAAGTAGTTGTATTGTTGATATCTCTGGCCACAAGTCTGTAGGCAGCCCTACCCAAATGAAATATACGAGTACCACTCCCCCTCCCTGGTCACTAATGGGCAGGAATCGCAAGGCTTTACTTTATCTAAGAGCAAAGGCAATACCATTCCTGCTTTTCAAGCGCCATAGATACCGATGCATAATCCACAATATAACGCACCGAGGTCCGAGGGATTCAAAACATTTTTTAAAACAAAATGCAAGATAAATGTATCATCAGTGGTCATCAGAAAATGAAGTATCAGAACTTTACTATGCAAGATGAGCTAAAACAAATTTACATACTATAATAGTATAAAATTTTGATTGAAAATAGTTTTGAATAAAATCACCTTAAAATGGAAAGAATTTAAAGAAAGAGTGTTTTCAAGTGTATATCAAGTGCAACTTGTTTTACGACCAACATAGACATTAAATTTCGACAACGGGTGCATAATTATTGTTGTCGACAATGATTATTATTAATAAAAGAAAAATTTAATATTACAAGCTTTAGATATTTTGGGGCCGAATTTGACTATGAAACTTTGCATGTAGATTATTAAGTTTCTGGTAGTTCATCAAATGCTACCAAAAAAAACCCCCCAAAAACACCTCGATATGTTTGGAAAAAAGTTTGTGGATGATGTTGAACTTGTCCAATGCCCCTTTAATATCTACCAACATAAAATTTTGGTTAATAATTTCCTGCATACATGCTGAAAGTACAATTCAACAATGATTTCCTGCATACATGTTAATGAAAATTAAACGAATACAATTCTACATGTTCACGATATCAATTCAGATTTTGTAGCTGAAAAAATCGCAGGAAAAACAAATTAATAGGTATGGTTTACTTGTACACAAATGCAAGCGTAATTGGTTCCTAATTATCACATTGAATGTCAATTGTTTATAACACAACTGAGAAATAATTAATTACTTGCGTTCGCTGGCTATCATTGACCATCATATTTATTTGCGCAGCTGAGAACAAGTCACGCCACAGTGGGTAAAAACGCAAACATCACGCCTTAAAATTATCGCCTCACCGAGCCCCAAAACATGTGCTCAAAATGTGACTGAACGGAAAAGCATATTTAACCAAGGATTTAATCAATTCTAAATAGTAAAAACATGATAAAAATAGAACATTTACTTACCTTTTGGTGATCTGGGCTGCTTTGGAGTCTTCATTTTCGCAAATCGTACTACGCGGAAATCAAGAGCGAAATTTTCGTGCCTACTCAAGTCCTCGCCAGCTCAGGTGTAATTGGTTTTATGTCAGGTGAATTGTTAAAATCCGATAATAAAATTGATGTCTACTATTCCACAGCGTCCTTGCGAGTGCACTGAAATGGAATAAAAAGATTGCAAACTCATCAGAGCGAGTCGTCATGAAAAACAAATCTCTGAAAAGAAAATTGGCGATACACTATTGTGATTTATAAGAATAAAGAGCCGAAAGAATTCACTCGAGTGTGGGAAGATATGATTGCTGAATAAGCGGCTCTTCCGCCTTTTATTTTCTCTTTTGAAGCCCAGACACCAAGTCTGATCGGCCTTGGTGAACTAAAAATTAATTCCAGTACTTTAAATTCTTGACAAATATTTCTGCAAATTTTCACTTCTTCAACAAACTTGTGGAGACAAAATTAATAATCGAACAAGAGAATCAGAGGAAGTTCACTATCAACTTCTAAGCATCGGAATTCATTACCGATCAAGGTTTCCTTTTGCACGGGTCGTCGATTCTCTTCCAGATCAGCAAAAAATACCCCAACAAAAATTACTTACCGTGAAATCTATGCCATCTACTTTTAAATCGCAAACAACTTTTACTACGCAAATAATACATGTCAGTCACTTTTGATTGGAAATGAAATTACCCAAGCTAATCTTATGAATATTTATGAGGGCAATTAGACAATAGATGTGCGCAGTCGATTGAGTATTTGACAATAGACTTCCAAGGCATTAGCAATCTTCTTTTATTACGTGGCCTCAACCTGTTATGTTAATTGAGTTGAATAAGCTTGAATAGTTAAATCAGAATAGCATCATTTTAACACGCCTAAATGGGGCCCACCAAAGGTATCCAATTTCACAAAAAAAGACAATCAGTCTGGCGCACAATTTGATGGGCGATCATAAAAATAAAATAATTAAAGAATATTTTTATACAAATTATTTTGGAAACATATTTGTGATTTTAAATTTTCGGTTAAAATTTGTACTTCAGGAACAGTGATTTCCCAATATTGATCGAGAAGTTTAGGGATTTCCCCAAACCCAACATGTGAATCTTATGTTTATTTACACAAGGAAGCTGCTGGAGCGCCAAGTTAAAAGCACTGAAGCTGTGATAAAGTTTGTTTCAACTTCAAATATCCATACTTCAAATTCAATTGGGACGCACCATCAAACGTGAAAAACTCA
>JXSR01S011421.1:20905-35070 GCA_000969725.1 Ophiothrix spiculata
AAATAATGGTCATTCACAATCACAACAATAATAGGAACAAATCGCCCCTGCAGCAATATTATGAAAATCACCAAGGACACAGTTTACGAAGAAATTGACCTTAATAAAACAAGATGTGAAATGGTGGCATTATGAAGTTTTATTTTGTATTACATTTTCATAGTTGATCAAAAGGGGAACTAAATTCAATTTGTAGACAGAAAATGTGGAGTAGTACCTTTAATTGTTGTTTTTCACATAACAACGCACATGGAATAGTCAGGCTATAGAGAAACACACAATGCTGATATTCGTAATCTGAAAGGGTACAAGACATCCTTTCAAAAATTGGGATTCTGGGTAATTTCTATCAGTACCAAGTTTAAAGTAGCTTCCTTTAATAAAACACAAGTTATGATACAACAGGTAGATCTTTTTGAATGACCCTCGTATTTCATTTTTCTTCTTTTTTAATTTTATCTATTTCATTATTTTATCATTTACTAAATATGTTTGCGTATAACACTGATAACTATTAATTTTAGCATAAGTTTTGAGACCTAATTTCATATCTCTTGTTCAAAATAAACACTCCGTCAAAAGTCTCGATATTGGACGTAAAATTCACATTTCTAAAAATTGTAACATATTTTTAAGACTTTCTTTCATCTGCTCTGCGTAAAATTTTCTGAAAATTAGACTTCTTTCGGTGATTTAATTCGATTTTAAAATGTTGTAATCATCCTTATGAATATTCATACTCACCGCCTGGATAGCGATACTGGTAAATGTTCATGCATAAAAGAATGTAAACCATTGTACGTTTATGGAAGCTGAAACCTGACAGTCCTTGTCCTTTAAAAACGTCACACATGCAAGGGTGCACCACAAAAGAAATTGCTACCTGAAGTGCTATTGTTTGACAATTAATAATGCTTCAGTTGGACAATGTGTTGTGGTCAAGTGATATCAGTCAACCAGCAGGTCAGTCTGTGCACAAAAGCAAGGTCACATTTTCTTTCTGCGAAATGAAACTTTTGCCAACAAGTTCCGAAGATATCCGATTTTTCCGAACGACAGTGCGCATTTTGGATGGCTTTTTCTGGAAATCTATATATACCTTTTTTTTTTTTTGCTTGCTGTAATCGGAATATGTTGATTTCGTCTTTTCTTAAAATCATTGTAATAAATATTTATAATGGCATTTTATTAAAATGCTCCAAATAAGTGTTTGAATGTTGAATGTGAATTTTCCTTTTTCCTTAGATTTGACTTGACCGTTTTCGGTAATATTACCATTACTAGCTTACATAAAAGGGGAAAAAAGATATTTATTATTCATTTCACTGAAATTGAGAAGTATCTTGCTTGTATAACTTCGTCAAATGTATATCTGATAAGTAGGTTGTTCTGTTGTAAGTTTTCCAAATCATCAAACATTCTCACCAAATTTGTTTGGTGAAAATGTTGGTGATTTATAGCACAAATCATCCGTTATTGATAAGCAGGTGCATTGAAATTATATTACTAGATTATAAGATAACAAAAATGTGTTACACAAAGTATTTGGTAGCTCATAAAGGACTATAATTTGGCCCTTATTGATTAGAAGATGTATTGGAATTAATATAATATAGAGATGGTCAACACGCCAACGGTAAAAATCGAATTTCAGACGGAAATTTTAAGTGGCAAAACAAATGTGAAACACCTTTATTTTCCTTGATATGTTTTGTAGAGCCGGTGTTCTACCTCAACTATAAAAAACAAAAAAATCAAATATTCAGGATATTTTGATAATTTGGGGTCAAAAACAGCAAAAGTCTAATTTGACACTTATTGGTGATTGATGGCGACACACGGCTAAACAGAAATATTCAACCCCTTGTGACAAATAATACATTAAAATAAAGATAATTACACTCTGAACACGGTTCTGAAAGAGAAATTGAAAAAAAAGCAAATAGTTTTTGAAATAGGGTCATTTTTCTTTGTTTTGTCATGAAAAGACTAAGTCCGTAAATATGTAATATGCGCATGCGCAGGGACCATTCCATTTGTGCAATAGGAATTGAAAATATACCCATGTTCATAATGGTAAACTTAAAGTAAATGCATTTTACAAATATAATAAATACTACGCATATTACTTTGTTTATAGTTCACGCTTTATTAATAAATCAATTCAATTATCGTCTGAGCCTAAAGGTAAGCCTTTTTATGATACAAACACAAATCAAAACCCACCATTCAGTCCAATTACCCTCATCAGTCTCTACCATGTGTACGAAAAATGTTTGGTATCTTCCTAACTTGTATAAGGGGTTTTTGCAAGTCATCATGGTCTGAGCGTATCGCTGTTGTTTGATTGCCGTAATCTTCCCGTGATATAACTGCTATCGAGCCGGCGTGACTGTTGCGTCTTGTGGAAAGGTACAAAACATTGGGATTTCTAGAGCGTGACTTATCTATATGATTTGAAGTTGACATTTTCGGATTCCTCTTCAAAATACGGTCATTGTCATATGTGAACCTTCTACATTCGATATTATTTCCTTTTTTTAGACAGAAAAAAAATATTTTCCAATTATTTAAAGGTATTTGAATAATTATTCTTAAACATTTATAATCTCTAGTAAGTCTTCTTTAAAATAGCATCCGATTTAACAACATTGAATATGTAAAACTCTAACAAACTTAGAAATAAACCCGAGTTCTGACCGAAATGAAAACTCAACGCTTTTAAATAGGGGAAGATTTTTGCCTAGCACGTAACGGTTTCGTTTCACTGCAAAAACCACACAGCGAAGAAAATGAGGCAAGATAATTGTAGTTCACTGATTACTAACAACAGTGTGTCAATGCAAATGAGTAGCATTCACTTTTAATGACAGAGTCTCAATTCCCAACATTTATTATAACCGTCCTCGGGCGTAGATCTGGTTGACCAAGTGTCGCCACTGATTTCATGTCTGGTAAAAGATGACGATATGCGATTTTCAATTATTTTTTTAATTACTTCTGATTTTTGCAGGATTTCATATTTTTACTATGTAGTTTGAAAATATTAAAACATACATACATTTTTTGAACTTTGGTCGAAAATACACTGGACTGAAAAGGGTGTTTCGCTCAACTGTAGTGTGGGAATACATTGACCACGTCTATATAATAACAAAGACTTGTTGCACCAAATATTTGATAGCTCAAAAGAGCTATATGTTTTGACACTTAGCTCTAGATTTGTTTTTTATTGTTTGCCGGAAAATGGAAACCCTAATTTAATCTATCTTTAATACATTTGGACAAGCCCTTCGCAGAGCTCTTCAATACATTCGGAGCTACTCGCCCGATCAAGAGTACTGCTGCATGCAGTCCGAAAGTGGTTTTGTTTTCCTATACTTGAGGGTTCGCCAGTCCGAATTTGAAAAATGGTCCATCAGTCCAAAAAAGAGGTTCACTAGTCTGATTTAAAAAAAACATCGCTAGTCTGAAAATGAAATTTTGAAAAAATGAAAAAATGAAAAGTTGGTCTGAAATTTAAAAAGGTCAGCTACTCCTAAGGTTCGTCAGTCCGAAAATGAAATAAAGTTCACCAGTCCGAAAATGGAAAAAAGGTTCACTAGCCAGAACTTGAAATAAGTTTCGCTAGTCCGAAAATGAAAAAAAAAAATCTGCTAGTCCGAAAATAAATTGGGGTTGCTAATCAACAAGTCCCATTTTTTTATTTTCGGACTGGCGAACCTTATTTCATCTTCGGAATAGTGAACCCTATTTCATTTTCGGACTAGCGAATATTTTTTTTTTCATTTTGGGACTGGCGAACATTAGGATTAGCGAACCCATTATATTTCGGACTGTTGGACCATATTTCATTTTCGGACTAGCGAAACTTCGGACTTGCAAACCTTCGAACTAGCGGACTGTTATATTTCTTTTTACTATATTCACAAAAATATAGTTTACAAATACGCTGAATTGAGTTGCTTGCAATACATGTCTGCTTTGGAATTCTAGTATAACGCAGGACTGAGAACACCACTGAGACATAACTTGCTTGATTGTGAGTCAAATACTTTCTTGAATTCAAAGAATATGATACTAAAGAGGAACATTAATCGTGATGGTAATCATGGTATGCAGTTGCTGTGCACAGTTGCAAGCTTGCCTTGTCCAACTCCAAGTCAACATGATGGTATTTTCCTTTTGTAAAACATTGTTGTAGACATTGGCAGTAATAGATATGAGTGAAGTGAAATGTGTAGCTGTTTAAATGTTAAAGCAATTTACTGCACATGAAATAGATAGGTACTATTAATCTATGGACTTTCATTAACAGTCAGTGTGTGCCAAAAAGAACTTGATTAATGTTAATTGCCTTTGTCTCTTTAAAAATTCCTAATTTGCTTTTTAAATCGTAAAAATTTATCAACAAAATGTCAAGTAATCTTGATGTTTTATAGTAAATAGTGTTTTTTTTTTCCTATTTCCACACTCTCACTCTTGGAAAACTAGTATTTTGATCATCTATTTTCGAATTAATGCCATGCATGCCATGTCATTATTTCTTACAATTTTTTTTAATAACAGATTATCGTTTTTATAAACCTAGTCTGAAACTAAGCTTTTTTGTAACACGTCTAATCAAGGGGAGGGGGGATTGCAACCCCACCATTTTTTTGGCAAAATGGCCATCAAAATCTAAATTTTCTAAATAAATTGTTTAAAGTGAAAAGCATAAATGTTAATATAAAACAGGACATTATATTAAAATCTTAGCATAGGCCTAGATATATGTATGAAAACCTTAAATTTCACAAGTTTTGAAATTCACAACTGGTTAAGCGTGCAAAGTATAACGTGATCTCTGGAGGAATAGTTTCTTATGTAAAAAGAAGACATTTGTATCGAGTATTTACTGTTGTAAGTTAATATAAGGTTATATTAACAGCATGTATAATGTGTACATCCGGGCTCTAACGGATCAGCTATGTGGTTATAATATTTGAATTATGGAATACATGTAATGAATGGCCCAGTTTACCTCTTTGTCGCACTCCTATATCAGTTACCTTGCAAAACATAATAATTAAAACAATCCACTTTATATGAAATAGAAAGCAGCGACGCCAGATGTAGTTCAACAATATACAAGGAAAACAAAAGTTGATCATCTTTATAAATGGTATCAAACATAATGTGGATGTTAAGAAAGAAAGCAAAGGGTAATTCTCAATATGTAACTTGACACTGCGGTAAAACATCGCATGAGGCAATATTCCGTAATCTATAGGAATGTGTATTTCAAAACCAGTAGTGTATGCGGCTGATACCAGTTTCTGGCAAGGTTGTTTTATAAAAATAGTATCGTCAGGCAGTAATTGCTGAAATGCGTGATGCTGCCATGCTTGGTATAGTACAGGATAGGGTCTCTTACCAAAATCATTAAATATTTGTCAAGGCCTTACGTAATTATGACGTCATAACTGCCATTGAGTCGAACAATAATGCTTTTGGCCACCGACAAATCAAAATGTTGGTGTAAACGTTCTAAATAGCTGATTTTACCCAACTTTTGCTATATGATAATGGTGTGTTTAACATGTTCTGTATGTTTCAGGTCAAAACGTTGCAGATTTGTTTTTTCAAAATAGGCGAATTTATTTTTTCCGGTTTTTGTTTATTATTTTGAAACACCTCCTCTCCGATTTTGAACAGCGCCCACGAAAAAAAACTTCTTTATGCTTTTTAGTACGAAAACGACTTAGTTAATTTGACTTTTTGCCACAAAGAAACCCGATGCACGCTTAGGATTTTTTCTAAGATCCACATACATGTATAAAATTTGTCAAAATGTTGACAACAATGGCTAGCTCCATTATAAAGTACTTGAAATAAAAGTCCAGTTGTTATTGCGATTCTGTAAAGGCTTGTAAGTTGTGAAGGCGTAAACCTACTCCCTTCACACGTCTAGATATTGTAATGTATTATTGATGTTACTGGATAAAAGCATGATTTTGTAACATGCTGATACCATTACTTCCTTGATATATGTGATGATAAGTTATTCATTGCATGGCATGAATTCAACACATGTTACTGTTGTTTCCCTTGTGGCATTAAATTCGTGCTTTGGAATTGGTTGCATTATTTTCTCTATGAAGTCATTGTGCACAATTTTGTTTTAATTCACGTGGTACAAAACTTTTATGCCATATTCCTTTACTTCTAAATGCGACAGATAATTATCTATTGGGGGTATGGATGGTAAGACTCGGAGAAGAACTTAAATAGCCAAGGTATTTTCTCACCAGTTGTTTCCCATTTTGCTTTAAAAAAAATACATTGTAATTACAATAATTACATTACTGAAATAACATGAGAAAATTTATTCGGTGTCAATTATGGGCAAATCGATTTTGAACAGCGCCCACGAAAAAAACCACTTCTTTATGCTTATTAGTACAAAAACGACTTAGTTTACTTTTTGCCATCAAGAAATCCGTTGCTTTACTTTTGAAATGTTCAGGAAGCAGGTCGAAATTAATAATTTTATGATCCCCCCTGTGTCACTTAATTGCTAAGGTCATACATACACAGAAAATAATCAGTCACTTAGCTGTATTTTGAAACACTTGGCCCAAAAATGAGTTTAAGTGATGCATTTTGAGCTTAAGTGTTTCAATATATGGACTAATTGACTCACTTTTACGCGAGTGATTCACTTTTTTCTGTGTGTATACCACCGTTTAGGACAGATGAAGATGCATCCACATACATGAATAAAATGTGTAAAAATGTTGACAAAATGGCTAGCTCTATTATAAAGTATTTGAAATAAAAGCCCAGTTGTTATTGCGATACTATAAAACCTTGTAAGTTGTCAAGACGTAAACCTACTCTCTTCCATAGACATTGCAATATATTATTGATGTTACTGGATAAAAGCATGATTTTGTAACATGCTGATACCATTACTTCCTTGATATATCTGATGATAAGTTATTCATTGCATGGCATGAATTCAACACATGTTACTGTTGTTTCCCTTGTGGCATTAAATTCGTGCTTTGGAATTGGTTGCATCATTTCTCTATAAAGTCATTGCATTGCAGCAAGATTAGATACTAGTACGAGTATCTTTCGAATCAACTAAAATAATCCAAACTTTTACATTTTAAACATTCAAAAGCACAAAATGTTTATCTGCGTGAAGCGATCACTTAGCAATTGCGTGTGTATACTGCGGGATATTGTACTCTCTCGTTTATAAGGAAAGGAACATTGATTAAAAAGTAAGAAATTATTTTGTTAAAGTGTCAGGGTTTAAGTCAAAATACCAAATTTTTCTACTCATATTTGTCTTTTTACTCCTATTTGTATATTTTGTCTTGTTATATAAGTGGGTTTTTAAAATATTCAGGTGTACAACAACAGCAATGACGGGGATCCTGATCCATTGCTATTGTCTTGTTTAATCTATAGTTTATTGTAAATTAACCTTACTCTTTTATCCGGATTCCAATGCAAACGAACTATAGAGTAGATCTTGATTGTACATTGTATAAAAAGTTTAACACACTAGGTCAGCGATAACCAGAAATAAAAAGCCGACCATGTTTAAAACAACCATGTTTATTATTACATGTAACTCTTGAAGTATTCCATCGGGAGTCTGGTCCGATTTGGCATGTTGGTGCATGAATGTAGAAGCTTTAAAGATCCGATGATGAATATTATAATACAGTTTGCATTTAACATCAACTATTAAATAATTAACATCTACACATTTACGAATTTTGAGAAATTATAAAGAGTTTACAGCCTCAAACTTCAGGTATTTCGATCTATGAAATCTAAACCGTCATCGTTTTGTTAAAGGCTCTGTCACACATTACCGTATACAGCAAAACGTACACCTAATGTACTTAATCCCACTATGTGTATTGTTTTATTTTTACATTGTTCTTCGTCATGTGTTCGCTTAAACTACGTTCAATATGTTATCCACACATTTGTGCCCGTTATGTATACGTTTAATTCGTATATCCATACGGTGGTGTCTGTTTGGCAAACGTTTGTATGTTATTCATACATCTAGTAAGTTTTCTGTAATGTGTACGGATCAGACAAAGAATAGACGGGATTTGAATGTCCTAATTGAAAATCATACTGAAGAGTAAGTAAAAACAATATGTGCACTCATTTTTTTAACTGTAATAAAAGTCCCTTTTTTGGACAAATGCACCGCCCCGGAAGGAGTTGGAAAAATGTATCCGGGGTATTTTTAATGACAATACGGTAAGTCTTTTTTACGTTCTTGATATGCATTTTCGCCTGTAGTGCAGAATAAAGTTTACAGCATTTTTAACTGTTTTGCAGTGAATGGTCACTATTTGTCCAAAAGATTATTTATAACATATTATCACACTTATTAACGTGCTTCTTAACAACGTTTATAGAAAATATAATTCAATTATACGATTATTACTTGATGAGCTATAAGTTGAAATATACTTAGTATGCATACATATATTAGATAACATTTTATGCAAATATTGGTTGATAAGGCTTTAGAAAATTACATTTTGAAATTTACAAAAAACAAGTAACATTTTGACATTGCAATACAATATATTTAATACGGGGTTATTATCTACGGGTAAATACTACATGATGTTTCTCGTTTAAAACACATTACCTTATAGATTGATATATTCTAAGCAGACGTCGTGGTAAATCAGCTTAACTTTCCTGGCTTAACTAACATCTGTTAGGTAAGCCGGGCAATAAACTTTTTGATGTAAAACTGTCTGTATGATTTGATTAGGATTAGCAGTATAAATACCCACCAATAGTTCATATGTGGGCTGCTCTAGCAAAATGAGAGAAAAGTCCCGAATCTATACTTTAAAAGAATGGCACCTAAAATTAAAAAAATAGGGTGAAAAAGTCATTTTTGTTGGAGGAGGGGGTGGGGGTGACATTCATGCATTCATGCATAGGTGTTCACCTATATACCTAAAGTTTTGAAGGTCAACCTTGCCGGGAAGTGCAACTATTCAAGGTTAATTGATTGCATGTTGCTATCATACGCTGTAGTAATCAATATCTTTAAAATCGATTTGAAGCTAATTTTTATTGGAACGTATCCAGTGGACTGCTTTGTATTTCAATCTCTAAATGAAGAATGGAGAAAGAAAGTGTGACATATTATATATTGTTCAAAAGCTGAGACTATAGAGAATTAAAATATGTCATCAACTCAGTTTTGAAATTTGCGATTTTCCTGTCATATATCCAGAGCACCCTCATTTATTTTTGTATGATCAATAAAATGATCAGCATCCATTACTTATTATGCTTAACATTAAAGCAGGTTCGTAAATAATCCAGACGGTTAGTCTCACAAGACGAAAGATCCGGAATAATGTCTTATTAACACTTTAGGATGTAGTAAATATATCCGATTCTCTTTATGAGTCTGTTCACCTAGTTGACTTACATCAACTCCAGCTCAATCCAATCCAATTAAACAACACTCCAATAATGCAAAAAAGGAAATAACAAAACACGACGGCTCGAGAAACCTGATAAAAACCCAAATAATAATAGTCTTACCTGTAATAAGAAACATCCAACAGAACTGAGGACAAATATTTACGTGTGTAGATATATAACTTCCGGTATAATCACAGCTACAGCTGATTTTTGTTTATACAGAAAAAATAAATTACATCCAAATATAACGTCAATAAAATTGTGAATAACAAACAAGTATAAATAGTGTGGTAAATATTTGAAATAAATCATGGCATCTGCTTTAATAATAAAAATAATTGAATTCATCACTGGATCTTTTGTCTCTCATTTTGTCTCAAAGTTGAATGAAAATTCTTAAGTGCTAAAATTATTTGCAATTAGTATAAAATATTGTTCTTTCAACTGTATTTTATATACAGGATAGAAAGCGATAAAGTGGGGTAAGTAAGAAATACAGACCACATTAATTATATTTTATTTATTTATTCTTTCTTTATAGAGGGTTTTACTGATTCAGAGTCAAGCACTGCTTTCCAAGCAGGCCCTCATTGTATATAATATGTTATACTCATATAATTAGAAAATGGTCAAATGACCAGTACCACCGAATAAAAACGTCTAACCATGCAGTATTTACATATTCATAAATGCACCTTTCGTAATGAACATACGAAACATGAAACAGTTTTAAATAACATTTATGGCTTACATTTTATTTGCGCGCTTTTGGAGAAATGAAGATTACCTCCAACAATTGCAGCATCGCTCATGTTTCCTTTATCCTTCAAAAAACAAACATGATGCCAACTTTGTATTAAGCTACATATTCCTCTCGTTTCATGTGATGCTGACTGATATCATGAAAATTAGCTTTGTTTCCGATGGTTACCCTATTAATATTGTTACCAAAATTGAAGAATGCAATTCAGCTCTATTTCAATCGTAGAAATAAAAATGCAAAATCGGTTTTGATGGCAACAAAACGCTTAGCTGTATGGATGAAGGGTGTTCTACCTATAAAGATTACCTTTCCACTACAAAATAAGATATAAAGAACTAATACAGTTTCATGTTAACATTTTCTATGCATTAAAGTTTCTCGTAAACACTCTGATTGTATCTGTCAACGGTAGACTTAGCATTTATTGATGCTTAATTCAAACAATTATGTTCATCTGAAAAATGAACGTTTTAGGGTCTACTCTTATAAACCCAAAAATCGCACTACAAGCACTTGGATGATGCTCGCAGTATTAATGAAAACTTAGAAATTTGTACTGAATCCAATAACAAAAATAATACGTACTTTTAAAGCTAATCAAGCTCAAGCAAAGTAATTTCTAGAAGCAGAGCGTATCTTGATAGCACATGAGCAACAAATATGTTATCAACTACAATATCTATAAATAAAGTACAATAACTAGAATTGCTTCAAATTCTGATAAGCTTTATTGTTGGATCACGGATCAGGATAAATAACCAGATTATTGTAATGTTCTTTCACGTTTTATTATGAAATATCACGTGTAACAATAAATCACTGAAACAATTATTGTCAATATCAATTGAAAATGCGGAATGTTGCTTGTGCTTAAATTTAAGCTACACAAGCAGGATAATCTGTGTCGGGCAATCTAGGTATTAATTAATTTTACATACGAGGAAGACATTAGAATGTTGTGTCATAATGCTAGTTGTTTGTCGAAGACATTTGATTATGAAATCACTTTAAACCTCAAGTTGTAAAACCATATTAAAGCGCAGCATCGTATATCTATAACGCGACTTACAGTTCCGTATTATATAACCCTCCTCGACCTGCAATTAAGTCGGCTTTACTTCTCTCCAAAAAAGATCGCTTTAACATATCATATTACTATTTTAAGATAGTTACATAATATTGGCTAAATTAATTTTAAAAATACAGGTTTTCACTTACACTTATTATTTAACGCCTTTTATTTTCGATAAAACTTCATTTTGCGCTGCAGGTGAAAATACATGTCAAGGTCGTAATTTACCGAAATTGAGTTTTTGACAGATTCACAATCCTTTTGCTTACTTCAAACCACCTGCGAAGTTTCATTTCAAGAAAATGATCAGAAATATGAAATATATCTGCATATTTTGAGAACAATCAACAGAAAAATATAGGGCTTACTGATCTTTGAACGCGTTTATCTCAGTTAATTAAACTTGCAATAAATTGTCATTTTTATTTTCATCTTGTAAAAAAACATTCTAACATGTTCCTCTCATCATAACGAACCAGAAAAAGTATACTTTGACCAATCTCTGATGAATGCTTCAAGAGTTATATCCGAAAACATGAAAGGTCAAATAAAGGGTCATGAGTAAAACATTTCAAAAGTGTCCGATTTTGATCAAAATGGTCTGAAACTGTTCGTCTTGCAAAATTGTCTGAACAAATAAATATTTTCCAATTTCTGCGATCAGCCGTTGCTATGGTTACAGGTCAATATAAAGGAGTTTTTCCTGATACCATAAAAACGATTGATCGAAGATGTTGGAAAACATTACTTTTTGTAGGCAGTTTTGCAAGACGAACAATTTGACACTATTTTGATATAAAATTGGATGGATTGAGTATGATACACAGAGATATTGGTCAAGCTATGAGTTTTGAAAAAAATTGTGCGAGTCGATAGCCGAGCACAATTTTTTTCATTATTATGCTATTAGAATCTTCCGCCCTATATCACTATACACATGTTGTGAAACCAATAAAAACAACACTTATCATCATTATTTACAATCCATCAAAACTTTGGATTCCAAGACGATCCAAATATTTCCACACTTTGGGCCTTAAATTCGTGTACCCGATCATCTTATGCACGCTGTGTTCACTGTACGAAATGGTGCAATAGCGCCACCTGGATTTATGCATTGAGGCTAGCAGCAGTGTCAAGGGTCGCGATCTAGCGGAAGCTAAAAGAGACAACAAATGTCGCGCTGTTGCTTCTCACTCGAGTCAATTTCATCAGTTTTGGACTTTCAAGCAAAAAAATTGACGTTTTATTTGAAGAATATTAAACATTGGAGATGAAAAATCACTACTCAGAATGTTATTTTGCAACAGATGATTAAATTTGACCCAAATCTAGCGATGGAATGCCAGAGATGGTGGCCATTTTTGCCGCTGTATAACTCAATGCAGAGATCGAACGGACAAGACACAGACAGCCTAAAAAGCAACAATGGATATGTCATAGCATTTTATATCTGGGCTTGTCATGGTTTTTAATAAAACCAACCCTGGATGTATTATGTTGTTTAATAACCATTGGTTGAATAACATCAAGGCCAGGTCTTCATCGCCAGCATCAGCTAGAGCTGCCATCGGCATTGCTTTGCCATGTCATTGAATACTTCTACAACTGACAGCTCGACTCATATAAATGATGTAAATTTCAGGTAGATATTTATAAGAATAATAATTTAAGTTTTAAGATAATCATGTAGGGACTATCGATGTTAGTCTAGACTCTCCAAAATCCACGACAGGATCCTCATCCAAAAATAAGGTTAGTTTTTTTAAGCGTACGTCTACGTGTGTGTACATAAGGCCAGGGAAAATGTTGTTTATGCGTAATGTGTATAGTGATATAGGACACAAGATTCTAAAAGCATTAATAATGATAAAATTAGATTCTTGTATTCGCCCAATACACAAATTTATTGGTCTCGCTATGAGTTGAAAAATATTGGGCTCGACTTCGTCTCGCCCAATATTTTTTTCAACTCATAGCTTGACCAATAAATTTGTGTATTGGGCTCATAGAATCCAATTTTATACCAAACTCATAGCGAGACCAATATATCTGTGTATCATGCGAAAGAATCCATCCAATTTTATCATTATTATGTTTTGAGAATCTGAACCAAAAATATCAATTTTCAACTTAAAAATTTTGAACTCAAAAATTTTGAACTTGAAAAAATTTTGAACTCAAAATTTGAAACTCGAAAATTTAGAATCCATCCAATTTTATCATTATTATGTTTTGAGAATCTGAACCAAAAATATCAATTTTCAACTTAAAAATTTTGAACTCAAAAATTTTGAACTTGAAAAAATTTTGAACTCAAAATTTGAAACTCGAAAATTTTGAACACAAACATTTTGAACTTGAAAATTTTGAACTCGAAAATTTGAAACTCGAAAATTTTAAACTCAAAAATTTCAAACTCAAAAATTATGAACTCGAAAATTTTTAACTCGAAAATTTGAAACTCAAAAATGTGAAACTCAAAAATTGTGAACTCGAAAATTTTAAACTCAAAAAATTTGAACTCGAAAATTTTGAATATAAAACTTTGAAACTCGAAAAATTTAAACTAAAAAAAAAATTGAACTCGAAAATGACAACCAGAACCATCCTTCAAATCATTTCCAGGCGGCGGCGGACACGATTTATAAAATATCCTAGATTTAGGGATGAGGGATTTCCAAAACGCAAATTAAGGGAACGATCTACGTGTATTTCTATTTGGTCACGTGACTCACGTATTGGAGAAAATAATTACAAAGATCATATTTTTACCTCTCCTCAAAAAACTACAAAAGTGTTCTTATCGTAATTAGCATAATTATGTTATCCTAAATCCGCTGGGGTCCA
>JXSR01S011423.1:8634-23335 GCA_000969725.1 Ophiothrix spiculata
TCAACCTCCGCTCCAGTTCTTCCTTTATTCAATTGCAAAACATGAAAAGACAGAATCATTATTGAAGAGTTTATATTTTTCAAGTCAGAAGTCTTTTATTCAAATTATAGACATTCTCAAAAAGGGTGTAAGACCTTATGTTTTGTTAGTATAAATGTCTTTCGAAACAAATAGTTAATTTCCTTAAATCCATGTCTGACAATAATAAGTGGCAATTCCCAATTTCTTGTTCATGATCAATAACTAAATTACATACATACGCGTATGAAAATGTTATATGTAATCACTGACATTTTTACCTAGTTTTGAAATCTATAGTGTTGATTAAAATCACATGTTGTCTTAGGCAACAGGCAAATGACATTGATGGCCACTTTTGATTAATGTTGCGTCAATAGTGTTTTTATCGAATCTTGTTAAGGGCAGCAAGTCGGCATACGAATTTATTATAGGACTTTGCGAACTTTGCCTTTTTAGATACGAATTTGGTACTCGACATCACATAGGCTCTTTCACTCACACGGAATAAAGCGCATTTTCAGGTAATAACCGTAATCAGCGACCCACTTGCTGCCTTTATCCGTTTTCGTTTTTATCTTATTTTAGTTTAGGTTACTTTTATTCACTCACAGAGAGTACAAACTGAACAAACACACTAACCGATGTTTCGTCAATGGAACTCTCTTAATCCTAAAATCACTACCCTGTATATTTACAAGCAAAGACAGGTGAATGAAATTAACTACAATTCCCTTATAGTAGCTTCTGTTGTATCCCCTAAATATTTTTCTATTAAGTGAAATGGATGGGTACAGTAGAGATTAATTGAAGTCGTTGTGTATGGTACATATCCATTACAATCCCTCAGTACGGATTATTCTGTATACACATTGATAGCATATTTTGGCGAAATTGCCAACCAAAAGCAATAACAAATCAATCATTTGAATTACTTATTCAATTATTATTATGCTTTCAAAATCCCGCAAACTTTTAATTTGACTTTAATGTCCTTATCCTTAATTCAATGTCCCCATGTTTTTCTCGAATAAACTTTCAAAGGGCATTTTCACGAAAAAGTGGACATGAGAAAAATATTGAAAAAAGGATGTAACTATTCAATGAAAAAAGCTACCACCATATATTTGTTATCAAAAGAAAGCTATTTTGAAACTCTTTAAAATGAACCTAATTTTTATAAAGACTGAACAAAGATGTCTATTAAATTTCTTTAAAAAACCTAATGTTTGGTCAAATTTCTTGATTTTCATACTGAAAAGTAGTAAGTTTTATTAAATTTTTTCAACCCATTCTTGGTTGTTTACTTTGGTGTTATTGTTCTAAATGGCTTAAATAAGGATCAAATTTACACATGAGGTTGTATTTTGTGTTAATCCTGACCAGGCTTTACAGTTCAGTGCACCCAAAAATCAGCGGACAAATTGTCCTTCCGTTACCGTCCTTCCGTGACCATGATGCCTTCGCATTTCGCATTGTTAAAACATAACCGTAGGGAATATTTTGATGTGGAATGTGGCAAACTATTGCAGAAACACCAAGCAATGCATTCAGTAACTTTGAAATAACATTTCTTCATAACTTTTATAAAAATTTTCAACAATGTACTCAAGGTGAAAAACCATGTCCGTTTTGCTGTCCTTCCGTGACCGACCTCATAAATATGCATATTTTGCGACAGAGGAATTTTTATTTGTTTTCTTGTTGAATATGAATGCTTTCAGGTATACTCAACTAGATATGGAATTAGTTTTATTTTATCCAATTCCATTTTGGTAATGTATGTGTTTGAAATACAGAAAAATTCTGTGATTGTCCTTCCGTTACCGTGAAAATGCCCTAAATTAAAGATTTCAAATTTTCTCATATCTGCATACTCATTTTGTATCATGTTCCTTTGGGAGAGACAAGCACAATATTCAAAGCTATTCACTACTGCATTAGATACAACAAGTGGTCATAATCCTTGTTTTTACATTGTTTCCGAAAGAGGGACTTTGCAGATGACAAATTGTGAGAAACTGGTTAAAATAGGCAGCAAAAATAAAATTTTATCATTTCATCTGTTTCAATATTTTCTAAGCTTAAAAACGACAACTTATTCGTTGAAATTTATCAAGGCAATCAAATTTTGCAATTGCAAATTCTTATTATTTTCATTATTTCTGCTGCCTACTTTCACCAGTTTCTAAAAACGTTTTCTGTCGCGCAATGTCCCCCTTTTCGGGATGAGGGATCACATATTAAGATTATCTAACATAATGTTTTTTATATAAACACCTCACAAAAGATAAGTGGACAGTCAGTCTGACCCCCATAAATCCAAGTAAGAGCCCCCAAAGTCCAACAATATTGACATTTATGAAAAATATGGAATCCCAGCTAAATAAAGACCCGAAATTTGATATCAAAACTGTTACCATTGTTTTACACCAACCGTTTGAAATTTTGATCTCTGTTTTCATTTCTCATATATGTAATACACACAATACACAATAGATGGTCCAGCTTTACTCCAACTAAATGTAAAGAAAAAGTTGTTTACAGCATAATGAAAGGACTGGGGATTTCATTTTAATTTTGTTCTGTATGACCAAAAAATATCAATTTGAAATGCGAGGAAAATCAATAAGCAGCGAAGTGTATACTCTTCTTTTTATTGATTTATTGAGATGATAAGAAGGAAAGTTTCAACTTATTGTGTATAAATTAAGGAACTCAAGGTAGGGCTCTTTTGCGTATAATCATATCCACTCGAAAAAAGAAAATTGAGTCAAACCAATTTTATCCAAAAGGATAATTACATGTGTCTAAGTTGGTAAAACAGTTAAGATCGGCACAGCAGCTCTGTACTCTACGCAATATGAAAAACACTGATCGTCTATCGATTCCACTAGGCATTCAATGTAGTGTATTACACTGCGGGTATACCCAAAATGTGAGAAATGAAAATTGAGACAGATTTTTCAAAAGGCTAGTGTAAAATGATGGTAATGGTTTTTGATGTCGAATTTGGGGTCAATATTTAGCTGAGATTCCATATTTTTCATATATGTCAATATCGTTGGACTTTGAGGGCTCTTACTTGGATTTATGGGGGTCAGACTGACTGTTCACTTATCTTTTGTGAAGTATTTATTATAAATTTTGCCCTCAATAATTGTTGACTCGTAAGCAACAAGCAATTGAGATGGAAGCCCAAATTTGGTTTATGTCGTGACAACGGGATATTTTCATTTATATTTTTTTTTATTTGCGCAATGAAACTATGAGCAAACACACTAACTGATGTTTCTTCAATGCAGTTGCCTTGATCCTTAAATCACTACTCTGCTCTTTACAAGGCAATGAAACAAGTGAATGAACGTAACTACAATTCCCTGAGTAGGTTTTCCTGAATCCCTTTTATTTTTCTATTAAATGAGATGAATGGTAAGTCCCTGTACATGATATGGTACCTATAGCCATTACAATTCATCGTTACAGGTTATTCTGCATACAGGTTGATATTAAGCATATTTTAGCCAAATTGCCAATTATAGTACCAACGAATCGTCCATTTAAATTATTCATGTAGTCATTGCATTTATCATCCATCCCAACTGTTGTCACATATCGTCACTTGCGGTATACACATGGGCGTCATTTCAGGGGGGGACAGGGGGACACGTCCCCCCCACATTTTGAAGGGTGGGGGACATAATATCAGGTGTCCCCCCCACTGTTTTGAATACAAACGATTTATTTGCCCCCTGGACCCCCCCACATTTCAAAATGAAATGACGCCCATGGGTATACATATATTCAATAATATTTAATGTTAAAATCATGACACGGATTAAAAGTCAGATGATGTTACTTTTAAATTTTAGAAAACAAAAATGATAAAAATTGTACACGCTAAATCTACACAGTAGCCATAATTTGCGTTGTCCTTGCATCTTCAATGCCTTGATGTTGTCAACACACGGAAATACTGATGTAAACGTTTACCTTGACTTTACCACACTCATCCTTCATTAAATGCTCCATGTTTTCCTGAGTAAACTTTTAAATGAATAAATTTCCAATTCTCTCAAGTTAGCTAGTCTTTGTCAAAGACTGGATTTTTGTCATTAATTACGAGCGCAAAAAGCGCAAACTAAAACAGCGAGCGTCGAAGCGAGCCGTTCGCCGGAGGCCAAACTTAGTGACTATGGGTCGTGTGCATTGCAAGTTAGTGACTAGGTGATTCGAATTCTACAATGGTCTGGGGCACAAAATACATACATGTCAGCAAGTTTATGTTGCATTATCGATGTGCTTGTGAAGAGAGACGAGTAAAATATTCAACGCTATTAAATGTTACATTGGCTACAACTTTTTTCCAAATGGCCATGTCTTGATGCCGGACGTCGACTCTTGTTTTAGTCATTATACAATCTTTCAAAGCTTGAGAATAAGATAAAGTGCATATCGTGGTGTGTTTTTTTACTCTAACAAAATGAGTCTTGGGCAAAGAACTGCTATACAACCCGCTTGAGATAATACAGTAAACTTGAATCCATATGTTTTCCGACATTAGGTAATGTTTTTGTGATAAAATGATAACACTAAACACGGTTGTGATTTAAAGCAATAAAGAAAAAAGATATTCGGGTACAAAAATCCCGTCTCAGTGAAGTTACCCTTATTACAGAATATATAAATATTCGGACAAAAGTCACAATTAATCTATTATACATGTTATGGCCTAAAAAACTTCCTTCTCCTAATGTAGTCAGATCCATGACTATCAAACAAGACATGTTAACAACTGGAATATCACAACAAATAAGAAATCATTTTCAGATCGTGCTATCCGCACAACTGGTCCCATTCTTTGGAACTCACTTCCAAAAAATATCAAAGAATCCGTATCCATCAAACAATTTCGCAATAAACTTACATAATCTTTTATGCTAAACTACATTCACGATTAAGATATTTCCAGCCGTTTTTCTTTCGAGTTCATTGGTATCCTTGTGTCTGTCTTGTCTGTTCGTTCGGATTTGTGTTTCTTTTGTTTTGTTTTATTTTTGAAAGGGGTAGGCTAATTTCTGGTCTTCTGGCCTACTCCTCCATTGTGTATTTATTTTTGCTATTATTTTGATGTGTTGTAAATTTTTCAATAGAAATAAGGATTACTGATTACTGATCTTAAAAAATGTTTTCCAATCATTATTCTCAGTTCTTTCATTTTTCTACGGTTGTTGATGTTTTATTTTTCAAAAGAGATAATTCTTTGTAACAAGAATTGGGTGTTTTTCAATGAACCATTTTCCAAGCTATTGGGATGTTTTTACAGCATTTGTTTTCAGCATAACATCAAATTTGATGAAGCGTTTAGAATGTAACAAAATGAAGAAAAGGGGGATTTAATTTTACGTATCGTAAAGCACCGATTTTTTCGTGAAAAACATTTTTCGTAATATCATTATTGAAAAATATAATTGAAAATTATTGAAATTATATTGTATGATAACAGAAGATAATTAATCGAAATTAACACTATAATATTTTTCCCGAACAACTCAATTTAGAAAAGTGCCGTTAACCTAGTATATAGGTAACGGTACTTAAGGATTGAGATCAAAGTTCAATCTAGTTCTTTCAAGGTAGTTTTATATAATTTCCCTCGTTACTAAAATCCGAAAGACATTTTGACACTCACCGAGTACAAGTGACAGCCTGTTCAAAGCTGCTACAAAGAATAATTATCTCCCTACACTGAAGACGTTTTTCCCTAAAACGCGAGGGTAACTTGAGAGGATATAAGATGTCTCAGTCGATCAACGTCTGAAGAGGATTTTACCGTATATCCATAGCCATTTTTAGATAAGAAATGATTGAAAACAGAAGCCAATTACTATAGGGGGTCTATATAATTCCGTACCAAGAGGTTAAAATCCACTTCAGTTGACGATCAGGGCAATGAAATTGTATGGTTTGTCGGTCAAAAATAAAATCATAGACATTCTCAAAACATATTAGATCGTTCTTTTTGTAAGTATAATTGTCTTCTGAAATAAACAGACGATTTCCGTAAACTCATGGCTGACAATATAGAAGCAAACTCTCTAGTATTCAACACGTAAAACATTTTAAATGTAGTTCATGGTCAATGAAAAACTAATATCCTTTAGCAATTTTGGCCCCAACCCGATATCCCATTTTGATTAAGCAGCAAGCAAATGAAATGGATTACCATTTTTGGTAAATGTTGCATCAATACTACATTTACTCCATTTTGTTTTATGTAATTTTGTTGTTGTTGCTATGTTTTGTTTTGCTAATTTGTTTTGTTTTGTTTTCAATTATTATTATCATTGTTGTTGTTGTTGTTCATTCAGTCACTGAGCATAAGCACATTACTACATATTACCAAATGTTACAATCCTATCACAGTACCAATTTTTCTATAAAAATCTGTATACTAATCCAATCCAAGTATTAACAAATCAATCATTTAAAACATTCATGCAACAATAATGCACATTACAAATATATTAACAGTGGTAACATCACATCACTTAACAGTATTAACAGTATACTGAAGATTTCTAAATGTTGAAATTACGTCACAAAGTTGAAATTAGATATTATTACATTTGAATTTTTAAAACATTTATTTCCAAAACAATTTGAAACTGAAACTTGTAATGTACACAAGCCATGCGTTACGCTGCCTGACAACTTCAATGTCGTGATTTTATTGACATAAGGATATCAGTACTGAAAGATACACTGATGCATTTAAAATTCCAAAAACGTTTGCCTTGACTTCAGTTTCCTGATCCTTCGTTCACTCCACTACGCTTTTCCTGAGTAAACTTTTAAATGAATAAATATCTGATGTCAGCAGGCTTATTATGTATTCTTAATGTCCCTTCGGAGAAACACAAGTACTATTAAAATTCAAAGCTATTCAATCCTACATTAGATACAACTGTTTTTCAAGTGACCATGTCTTGATGCTAGATGTCATCTACTGTTGTGTTATTTTCCAGTATGTCCAAGCTCGATAATAAAATAAGATGCACATTGGTTATTTATTCAAATAAACATAGCAGAGTTTTAAACAAAGAACTGCATTCAGCTCCTTGAGTTAACTGAATCCGTAGTAGATGTAAAGATTTCGTTATGCTTGTGAATTTTTATTGTAAAAGCTTTGTCTCTCTTTATATTATTTCATGCTATGCCCAAGTCTATATTGTATCTCAAGCAATCAACACCTCCAGACTAAGACAGGCGAATCCGGGATTCTGTCTTGAATATACAAAGCTTATTCCCGTTTTTATCATTTTCGAGTTTTGGCAATTTTGTTATATCATGCAATGTTGATTGCTTTCGTAACGAATCCGAGGCAACTTCTTCAAGATTGAAGTGATATTTATATTCTAGAACGTCGAGTAATGTGTTATTTATGGTGCAGACGTATTGATTTACATACAGCTTAGATTTTTTTAAATATCGCTTTAGCTACGACGGGTGTCCTACCGTTCAACGTCATTATGGGACCAGTTCCTCTGAGATATATAACATGCAAAGCCTGATGGCGAGGATTTATCTCTTTTAGATTAGAATTGATTGAAAACAGAAACTCATCACTGGTTTATTCGACAAAGAGACAAGGAAAGATAACCATAATAGAACTAACTCAACACGGTTCTGTTTTACACCAGCAAAAGACAAGCTGAATAAACAAGAAAGAAGTACGTTTCAGTGTAGTTGCCTGTAAAGCTTAAAAGCAGGCAATATATAATAACACTAGACACAATTGATCAAGTATACAATAGAACTACATGTTATGTTTATAATCAATATAAGTTTTGTCCTTTTCCTTTTGTTGTTTTGGTAGATGTTAATGTTTTTGTCTCAAAAAGGTATAACATTGTGTACTAACATGATGAACTCAGTCTAAATTGTCTCCAATTTTAAGGAGCTTCTAGAGAGGAATAAAATGGAGATGAAATCGCATTCTGGCAGAAGATATTAGTTGGAAATTATCACTACATTTACCTTGATAACCATAGACCATAGACCGAAATGAGATGAATGACATGGAAACGTTCACTGTTTACTGACTCAACGTCATAAGCTCTGTCAACCATTCTATTGCTTTGATAATGTCAATCAATCTGTCAACACTTAAGCTGAATTTTTGAATATACGTCCTAAGTATTAAGATATTATTTGAATCAATCTTTTGAATATGCTACTAAAATCAAGTTCATTTCTGGAAGTAATTTGAGCTATTACTTTTGATCATAAAGTGTTGATAGGACAATGTGATGCATAAGAATCAATTCTGTTTTGTTTGTTTTTCTCATCATCTCGAATTTCAAATTTTATTCAAATCATTATTGTATAATTGGCCGTTGACAACAACTAGTGGTTTGCATAGATTTACTTTATTACTTGTTCTAATATTAATTACAATAAAAAATCCAGGTACGAGAAAGCTTAAGTAGTATTATAAGCTTATAATGTTCTTTATTTCAGTCTGCACTTAAATGTCTTTAACTGTTATCCGTGTTCTTAAATTTTAACAGAAAGCGCTAGTGAGGAGATGAACAACTTCATAAATCTTCTCGGAGACCGTATCCAGTTGCGGAACTGGGAGAAATTCAACGGCGGACTAGATGTCAAAAGTGAGTTACATGTTTGTATTGGACTTAAAGCAGTATGCCATTACCTTGTTGCAGACAAGCCATCTATTCTGCATTTTGACAAATTCGTTATAAGTATTGGCACTAAACACTCAGAGGAATACGCTATAATATAGCATTTCAGACAACCCGTAAATTTAAACAGTCGATGTGTATGATCACAGAATGTATGGGTCATGTATTTTATTCAAACCGTATAAAATAGTTTTGGTATTGTTCAACACAATAAATTTAGAACAACCTTAGAAACAAACGTTTTGTTGTTGGTCTAGACTCTAGAATCAATATACCTCATTAAGAGGCTCACATAAAATGAGAATTTTTGTTGACATATCTTTGTTTACTTGTTTCATATTCCATATTTGCATGAGATATACCTTTTGTTTAATAGACAAATGTAATCTACCAGGATATCTATTCTTTTTATATATGTTGTACGTTCTACCCACTCCAAATAAGACTGATAAAACTTTTTTTCCTTTTTTTCTTTTCTTTTTTTTTTTTTTTTGACCAGGGGGCCAAAAATCAAATACGGCATTTTGGTTAAAAATTAACATCACTATCCATTTTAGCCTGTTAATCTGACATAACAAAAAACGTTTCCAAAACGGATTGATTGACACCACCTTTAATATGTGATTTACAATCGGCCCAATTAGGTGAATGTGTGTCATCAACACCATTCAGAATTTAAAGGTATCATATAAAACTAGATCGGATGTTACATATCTATTAATCATCATAAATGACATTTAACAAAATCCTAATTTGACATTTAAAGTATACGATCACACGATGCAACGATAACTGATAGTGTCGGTTTATCTAGTGTGCTGGGACTAGATAAATTGAAATGTCACATATGGACTTTTTCCACGAAATAAAAAACAATTTTATTATCAGATTAAGTGGCCAAATAAGTAACATTAGAAACGAGGTAACTAGGTTAGAACAGAATAATACTTTCTGTCAATCCTTTTTTAACCGACCGACAAAATAAGGCTTCTTCTCAGTGTGATTTTACTAAGTAGCAGAAATGTGGCTTTATTTGAAAAAAGAACAAAAATAGCTATTTCATTCGTATATTCATCGATACGTGTTCAATTGGGAATTATTTTTAGCTTAGAGGCATTTTTGTGACAAATTAAAGACATGATAGTTCACGCTTTGAACTTGATACACAGAGAGGAAGCACAGATAATCTGTTTTTTATTTTCTTCCACTTATCACAAATGTATTTAAACTGAAATACTTCAAAAGTGTACAAGTGTAGCTGAAGACAAATGCTACTGAAGATTCCATTACTGTATTAAGGCATTCCATTTGAATGTACTCCTTAAGCACTCTTGATAGAGTGTACTATAAACGTTTACTGAATACGAATCCTACTTGACTCTTTCAGATAACACGACAGGGATGGAATCGATCTATACGATGTATGAAGGACATGAAATCATGTTTCATGTATCAACATTACTACCTTATTCCAAAGATAATAGGCAACAGGTAAGCCATGCAAACTATTGCATTCCTCTTCTAACTCGTCATGTAAGTGCAAGAAAGTCGTATCTGCAAAAGCTGCCATATGTCATTAATTTGGATTGCACACTGTATAATCTCCAGTCTTGGGTCAGTGGCTCTTGAAATGGTTCTTCAGGTGACACCGTCACCTGAAGAACCATTTCAAAAACCACTGACAAATGGCAGAGAAATTTTGAGGGATTTTTCATATTGTAATGACAAGGTGTTAAATAAAGATACCTTAAGGCAGCCATTGCAGATACGACTTTCTTGCACTCACATGACGAACTGTCACTCTCCAACTTGTTTCAATTCAGGTTTCAATGCACGTAGTTTCCTCCCATAATCTCGATGTCATGTCAAGGTACTTTGAATCTGGCTTTTTCTTTCTTTTTTCTCATCTCCTGAATTTACATCATGCCCTTTTCATTTACCTTTTGACTGTTATTGTCAAAATTATCTATGCCCCTAGTAACTTCATCTGGAAGTTATATCAAGGCGATTGATTACACAATGGTGATTATTTTCTTCGTTTGGTTCGGTTTTGAGTTTATCTGTCATCCACTTTCTTCTATTTATGTTGCATTTCGAAAATTATTTTCCTTCTGCGCTTTTGACTGTCATATACACCTTTTCAAAATCCAGTGTAAAATCGGCTTCGGGAATTCTCGGAAAGCCGTGTTTTAAAAAGGTCTATTCCCAGTTGTTTTGACCTGGTCCTCATGTCCATTTTTATTTTCTATCTTCATCCCGTGTCTTTTGTATACAGTGACACTATTCTTTCCACATCTTCTCATGCCATTCATTTCTCTTTTAATGTTCTTTGTCTGTTTTAATGCGTTCTCTATGTCATGTCTTCATGTTTGTTTTACAGTGATTTTTAAATTGTTTTAGTGTAATTTTTTCCCATCAAATCATATACTCATATTGTTTACCTTCGGACTTTATGTCCTTATTTACATCTTTTTTGACCTAAATTATTTGTCTAATTATCTGGGTGTCACGGTAATTACCGTAACGACCATAACTTAATTTTTTGTCTTCTGCACCATGATCAAACATTTGTATTTTCCCTTTTGTATGATATGTCGCTTCTTAACGTCTGATTTTATCCCATAACCTTTTCATATGCGTTTTTAATTCAGCCCTACTGGATTTTGGCCTGGTAATTCACGTACGTCTCGTCAATTGGATGTTGACTTTGAATTTCAAATTATTGACGCAATGGTGCTTATCTCTCTACTTCAACAAACTCCATCATTGCATTTAGTCATCTGTCAATTCAAAAATTAAAATAACGATAAGAGATATAAAGAATTTACATTTTTACCAAAACAATCAATGTATGACTTACGAATATTTCAGACAATGGTAGAACTTTCGGCACTTGATCATCAGAATCAGACAGATCAAATAATGTCATGTTTTTTTAATCAGGTCTGTCAATGTACGGACTTTTAAAGAAGAGATGTAAAAATTTGATTTTGAATGTATTTAGCGGAATAATGTGAATATCAAATTCTGTAATATTAATCCCAATTGGTAAACAGAGTGCTTTAAAATGTTCAGATGCTTTTTCAAAATTCCTATTATATAATGGACAATGATATTTTAATTGCATTTTATGCTGACTAAAATGCAATTCCTGTATACGCAATGCTATTCTCGTATTCTAGCGCTTGTTGGTGTAAGATTGTAATGCTGTCCATTAAGAAACTTCTTCGTCAATCAAACTAAATCCCCCAAAACACACGTTTGCATTGATTTCTGTTGAAGTGGGTTAGACAAGTTGAGTTTTTAATATAGTCTAACACAGATTGGGTCTTTTGCAATTAATATTTTATGCATTATTGCAGGGGAATAATGACATAGCTCAAACCCTCGAAACCAGCGTTTTAACGACCAAACTGATATTGGATTTAATTTTTCTTTGTGATATGCCGGTATTGCATTGTATTATATGTAAGTTAGTAAACAATCCCTTTCTTTATCTTGTCATTAAAAGCAGTATGAAGCATAAGAAAGTCGCGCCTGGATAAACAATACCGGCATTTATCGAAGCAATTCAAACGTTAGAATCTATTATCATTATCAGCATACAGCAAAAATTAATAAATACACAAATAAACAAAAAATGACATTTTTATAGTTTAAGTAAACTTTTCCTTACTTTCTTGATTTTTTTCGGATTCAAATGCATTTTATTCTTAAGCAATTCCATTCTCTCATTTATTTTTGCAGCCCAAACTCGGCGACGTGCAGATCATTGTCACACCCTTTCAAGTTTTTGTCAATTGTAATATGTTTGCTTTCCCCAAATAAAGAAAAAAAACCGCTATTCTTCGATTAAAACACATTGTCATGTTTTAAATACTTCGGAACTTCCATCACCAATCCTATCAATCTCATTGATCCAACGTAGTCGCTGAGTGCAGTTTTAATTCATGAAATAGATTGATTCAAACTCTATTTACTCAGTCGCTAGGAGAAACATTCAGCGGAATTGTTATGAATTAAGGACTTACTAAATCCATAATAGCTGTTATTTTCTTCATTGTCATTATTATGTATATTCTGTTCTCTTTTTTTTTTTTTGAAATATTTAGAACTTATTAATTATAATTTAAATTTAGGAACAAATGCTGAACGTTATTAATATCTCTGAACAGATTTTTAAAAATGCTAGTCATTACCTATTTAAACTATGAGAACATAGGAAAAAAATACTAATTATTCAAGTATTCAAAATGTATTTTAATCAACCTTCAGGAAACAAACAATATAAACTAGACATCACTATTTAGGAATTTCTGTTTCCTTTAATCGAAATTCGGGAAAACTTGGCCATCAAAATTTTCAACAAGTTATTATAAGGTAAGTTAGTCATCATCAACATACTAGAAAAACGGTAAAGATCAAGAATGTGTCAATTTTGGGCTAAATGAAAACACAAATGATCAATAGGGATACTCACATTTGGTTTGGGTAGGGACGTGGCTCTGCAAATTTGAAAAGCCTCCCATCCAAAAAAACAATTTTCAAGAAAAACAGACCCATTCATATACCCAATTTCCCAAACTTTGAGTCAGACTTATTCAAACATCGCATGTTTTTGCACAAATATGCGCTAATCTTTGGCTAACATTTTCTAAAGTTTTGTGAAGAAATGCTCTAATTTGTGTCATTTGGTGCAAAGTTTGAAGAAAAAACCATCAAAAGTTCTGAAAAGAAAACCCATCAAAATATCACATTTTGCAAAGGAAAAGGACCGGTAGAAATACCAGAGAGCCTGATTTTTGTACCCGAATTTGCGACATTTCCCCATAACCCTTTTGTACTAAATAGCCTCCCCAAGCACTACAAAGCATTTTTAAATATGGGTTATTTGGCTATAGTTTTTCGCTTTAAGCAAAAATATGTATTAAATAGATTTGAAAAGAAAACTGTTTGTTTTCTTAACTCAAACCTGATTCTCTAGAGTGTGCTTTGCATTTTGATCCGTTTCTAAAGTGGTAATTTTATACGTCATTTTTGAAAACAAAATTATGTTATTCATTTTCTTTTCTTTTGCATATAATAACATAACCATATAAAAGATTACAATAAACATTGTACTTGTTATTGTTAGTTCAATTTCTTGAAATTGATATTGGCTAGTTTAAATATCTTATCAATCTCAATCTTTACCATGTTTCAAAATTTGCCACCTTCCCTAAACAATGATTCAATTGTGTCATCTGTTCTCTGTTCCTCTCTTAACTCTCTTAAGTTGCTCCTTCGCGTTTTGAATCTTTACTACTACTATATTTCTTTCTTTATTTCTTTCTCTCTTACCTTATATAGTTTTCTTCGACATTTTATAAATGTTAGAAAATACTGTACGTGATGAAAAAGACAAAGTTGTGATTTTATATAGTTCTTTGTTTCTAGTGCAGTTACACTGCAGATCACTTCAAATTTGCATTACATGACCTAACTTTTAGGAGGAAAGTGTGTTTGACCCACTTTTTCAAGCTGTTTTGAGGATTTGTGAACTGAGAAAATTGAATTATATATAAGTCTGTCAATAGACGACTTTCATGTGTCCCATAATGCATCTTGAAAGTACCACAAATGACGTAATCTTGCTCAGTCTATCATATTAGAAGTTCTGCGCATTGCGCACAACTCGACTGCGTAGTTTGTGGTACTTTCAAGATGCATTATGGGACATACGAAAGTGGTCTATTAAGTTTATTGGTTCAGAAGCACTTTATTTAGATAATATAAAGTGTGTACATTGTTTTCATTGACATACTTGTAGAGGGTATAGCTTTGTTACTTTAGAGCCACTACTTGATGTGAAAAGCACTTTGCATTAATTTCAACAATACTATTGGTGAATAATTCCGAGGGGATAATTAACCACACAACTACTCAAGTTTTTCATAACAATCAAATACAGAAACTCGGAGATATCATGGACTTTTAAA
>JXSR01S011424.1:8553-39405 GCA_000969725.1 Ophiothrix spiculata
ATTTTTTTAGAACTCAACTTTATCTCTGATATGTTAATTGGGATGGATATCAATCAATCACATAAAACCCCTTTGTTAATTCTGCTGTGAAAGAAGCCGTACCCACTCGTCCAATTCAACTATTTTATGACTGACAAACCTTTATTTTTTTTTAATACTCCAACTTTCAATAGTTTGACAAATCACTCTACTCTATGATGAAGCATTATGAAAGTATTTTGACATCATTTTTGGCACACTGGTATGAAATAAGCCAATGCTACAGTGACATACATTCAGAAAATACATAGTTGAATTGGACGAGTGAATAGGGATTAAAGAAACAGATACGCACTAGTTGTCTATGTTTTGAAGTTTTCAAGTGATTCACTTACAACAACCGGAAATTAAACCTGTTCCGAATGTGCTGTTACAGACTCCTAATGACTTTTCGATTTCATATGTAATAATCATAATATTAAATGTAACTACCTGTGTATCTTTACAGATGTGAATTTTGCTACTCTCTAAAAGCTTTATTTGTTTTCAAATTCCGGTTTCAACTTAACCTTTGTTCGTCGTTATCGTAACACTAGTTGCTATAGACAATTCGTAAAATGTCGTTGATGCAATAATTATTGCTTTTTGAATAGATTTAAAGGTGCGGTGAAATATATTATGATATGATTTTTTATGTTGTGTGGTTGCACAGTTAAAAAATGCATAATCTTATTGCTTGTCATATTAAAAGTAGGGTCCGATCTTAATTTCTTATAGGTTACCAAATATTTAGTTGTCTATACTCGAATAAGTATTCTTTGTTAAATTATTTTAATGTATTTTTAAACAAAAAAATAGGTTTAGTGATTAAAATATATATGTAACACAAACAGTGTGACTGCACATGAAATGCGCGCAGAAACCGCAAATTTATTTGGTTTGGTAACGCATTTATTGGCACTGACCACTGCTCCGTAGTTCAAGCATGTAGTTCGGTACGCATTTTTATAAATGGGTGCATTTATGGCAAGTTTTACTTGAGAGGATACTTATATGGAACATTAAAGTTGTGTTTGTTTGTTTTGATTATTTCACGCCTTCGCTTGATTCAAAGAAGTAATTATTAATTTTCAAATCCATCATAGCTAATACAGTAATCACATTTTTTATTACTTTCCCGTTTTGGCTGCTATAAGACGGACAGCTATATTGTACCTTGTAAATTTACTGACTTTTATTTAAAAACGTATATATGTATATTTTGAACAATATTATCAGTACGTATTTCTAGGGTTAAGAAATTGAGCACGAACACAAAATGGCTAATTTGACATCAAATGACCCCGGGGTATCGTCCGAAATGTTCTATCAAATGAGGAGAGAAAGGTAATTGCCGATAATGAGCCTCTCTCAAGTGTACACAATCGTGACTGTCGAAAAGCTTTAAAAATGTGAACAGTTTGTAGATGTTTGGCTTCCAAGCCATTGCGAAATTAGATCGTGGTGTGTTATACGAGTTGTTTTTGTTGCCGGGTATTTCCCGAACTCATTAGCTAGACTCACCAGGTATACACTGTATGCAGCGCCCCATGAAGGAGCATTCGCACAGGGGACCCACGGCTTTACGTGACTGTCCGACCACGGAGCAAGTAGAGTAAAGTTTCTTGCCCAAGGAAACAAGGAGACGAAAACCGCCCGGCCCGGGGCTCGAACCCACAATCTCTGTATTACGAGACCCGTGCTCTAACCGCTCGGCCACGCTCCCCTCTAATTGTTAGCGAAACTAATAATCGTAAGTGGCCAAACGAGCGACAAGTTTTTTCAGCTACGACATGCATGATGTGTTTGAAAAATCTGTTCGAACAAACGAAATTTTATATTTCCTTGGTTCGAAAAGCTTACTGTGTTATATATCATTGTATATAGTATGATATTTGTAGGCTCTCTGTATATTAACACACATCTTTGTTAATATTCCATCACATCTGTTAAGGGTTCACTAAAAGTATTATAATCATCAGAAGGAGGCAGTTGTCTTAACCTACATGTTTATCATTTGTGACTCTGATCATACCATGTTATGCAATATCTAAAATGGAATATTCACAATTTTGAATGGTAACAACATATCAATCCATATCTTGTACTTTGTGGACTTGTCTCATCATAGGTTCCTACGAGTCACACATGTATGTGATGACTCACCCAAAAAGGGGCACTTTGCGACAGAGTTCTTTTCAAGAAACTGATGAAAAGAGGCATCAAAAAATAAAGAAAATAAAAAGAATTTCCAGCAGATTTTCTGTTGCCATTTGATTTGCTTTGATCAATTTCAACAAGTAAGGTGTCATTTTAAAGCTTAAAAAAAGCTGTGACAGATGAAATGATAAAATCAAAATTGATAACATCTTCATAGTCCACCCCCACCCCCTTTCGGGATGAGCCATCACATATGTTCGAAAACTTTATTAGATCCCCTTGGACTTTATTTTCTGACAATTTATAGCTCACGTTCACGCGCGTATAGATCGATGTGCGGCATATTCGACAGAGAATACGAACTACATACACAAGTCTTTTATAGATCTTTAAAAGTTAAAAATAATGATATACCATTCAATTTTTTTAATTATTTTATTAAATATGATTGTTTGAAAGTAAAGACATATAAAATAAAACAAAATTGTATTTATTTTCTTACATAACAAGTGACAACCACAACCAAATTTACACAATAAACATAGACCCAAAATTAATGGAAAAACATCAGATATTTGACAGTTGACACATATTAATCATTTCCTAAAAACAAAATTTGGGTTTGAATGTCAGATGAAGTATATGTCTTAATTTACACGCGATTGTTCATGACCTCAACTCTATTATAACCTCACCTATTTTGCTCATTTATTATACCATCAGGTTGACAGAAAATGGGTCTTCCTTTTGGGTATGTTTAATTAGAAAGCATTTCGCACTGCTTTCCTTCACTATTACTTAGCATATATAATGTAATTTGCTTCCAATTGCTTCATATACCTTATCTCTTTTTCAGAGTTGATGATTGCTGTTGATTATGATGTAAACGAAGACAACGGTTTTATTGAAAGTGATGAGATATAGTTCAGTTCGTCTATCTCCCAACTTTAGATGAGATATAGGCTAATCAGTATATCTGTATTGGGTCAGTTTCAAACCGGTTTAATTATCTATACATGAAAAACAAAGCTCAATTCAGTTGGTGATAAATCACAATCCTGTAGAACATGTAGAGGTTTATATCTTTTTACAGCTTTTCAGGATGAATAATCTAGGCCTTACTATAATAGACTGAAAATAATAATGAAAATCGTAATTTAAAAAACATGAATGGTATTACGGCTCATATTTTAAGTGAAATTTTTACGCTTTTTAAAATTATAATGAGGTTTTCTTTTCATAATGATTTTCATTCAATTCTGACATTCTATTCCAAAAGACAACTACATATTTTTAAAAGGTCTTCCGTGTTCTATATAGCAACAATAACATTATCACAAAACTACACAGATATAATTATGTTGTAACCTATAAATAAAATGATGTAAAAGTTTAAAAATACTTCGTTTTCTTTTGAAACAACAACCTGACAAAATTTAACTTAAGCTCCGATTGGATGCTGAAGATGGATGTTAACCTTTTACATAAAATCTGTTGTGTACACAGTTAAAAAAGTTGTGTTAAAGTTGTATTAAAAGGGAACATGGTTAACAGGTTGGGTTAAATTTTGCACAATATTGGTTTATTTTCTACACAATTGTGTCAACTTTTACCCAACATTGTGCAAAATTTAACCCAACCTGTTAACCATGTTCCCTTTTAACACAACGTTAACACAATATTTTTAACAGTGTAGCCTATATTTTTAAAAAGTTTGTTGTAAAGGATGTTACTCATCCTATTCCATGATCACGATTTAGATAAACTAGTAAAAGAAACAGTTAAACTAAATGTAACGCACTACTTTTCAAAACCTTAAACCGACAAACCCCATTATAAGTAATGAATCCTGTCTCTCTTATTATATATGTCACCTACCAACTCCCATCATTACTTTACATAGTTTATTGTATCTTTGTATCTTTGAACTGAAAGTGAAATTTATACAGCACTTATTGCAATAACCTGAATCTATAATGTAATTCGCTATATTACGTTTCCCCTGTGTCACCTATTCTTATATGAAGTTATGACCCATGTGTTAAAGTTAGGGCGTATATTTTGATACATATTGTAGGTACATTTTGGACCTTCTTATGCGAGCGAGAAATTACATTAAGGTGCAGTATTGTATATATTGGTAGAATTGCGCCGTTCTTAAAAAATGAATGGAAAATCCGAAATTAGGCATTATCATGATAACTCGATATTTGAAATATCTATCTGAATTGATTTAACGAACAGTTGTAAAGATATAATTAAAAGACATTTATATATTTATTAATTTATTTATTTATTACCATTGGAGCAATACTATGTTCTATATGCTGAAGATAAGAAATCGTCATCATTACATAAGGTGTGCAAGGTAGAACTCTGTTCACTTTCAATACCTCGTGTCTCCAATTTATTCAAATATTTGAGATTTTCTTTTTCAACGTTCAATTAGGCCTAATCTGGCTTTAAAAGACTTCAATTTGTTTTTATAAATCATAAAAATTAACCAAACCAAACCTTCATTTTAGTAAATTTTGTGCTTTCAATTCGTCCCATGATCTCAGCAGATACACAAAGAATTGCATTATTTCCATTCGAAGATGTGCTATCTTAAAATTCTTGCAAAAATAGTATTTTTAAACGATACGCGTTAATCTGCTCATATATGTAGCACTATTAGTTCTTACATTGAAAAGGTGATTTTCAATTAAGGCAACTCTTGAGTACTTTTAAGAGCTCTTGGGAAAATGATACTTCTGTTTTATATTGTTGGCCGGAGAATATAGAAACCCCCGGTTGAAGCCGTGATAAATTTGGAAGAGTCCTTGGCCATTTTGACAGAACTGTTCAGCATAGCTTTTCCACAGTTTACTAATGGGCAGTGTCGAACTATAATATACTTCCATACTCATACATTCCGCATTCATTTGCATCAATTTAATATTTAGCTTATTTTTTTATTTTCTTTGCAAAAACCGTCATGTATGAATTAGATTAACAACTACTGCTCTTGATGTTCGTAAAATTGCACCAAAATGTGCACTGTTTGCCCAATTTGGTGTAGCTCTTAACCTAGTAAGACATAAGATGCAGTAAACTTTATTACATTCAACAAGTACCGTAACGATTAATAGTAATAAAGTTAGAAGACGTTTTTATTATATATGTCGTCTTTCTAAATAGCTGGTTGACGAAAAAGTGTAATCAATTTATCTTTTATACAAAATGACCACTCTGACACCAAATGACCTAGTCCAAATGTTTAGCAAGACAAAAAAAGATGTAATTGCCAATAATGCGTCTCCAGTTAGCGCAGACTGTCCAGAAAAGCTTCAAAATGTGAACATTTGGGTTCCCAAATTATTACAAAATTATATTGTGTTGTGTTATACGATTTGTTTTTGTTTCCGAGTATTTCCTGAAGTCATTAGCTAATTGTTAGCGAAACCAATAATCGTAAGTGCTGAAACGAGCAAGTACTTGACACGCTTAATGTTTTCTAGCTATGACATGCTTTACGTGTTTGAAAAATCTGTTCGAACAGCTTATGTCATGCATAGTATGATATTTTGCATAAGCTCTGTAGTTCTTGATGTTATTTGAACAGATCTATAAAGGGATAACTGAGAAACGGTGTTGAAACATTTAGATGGTTAAATAGTTCCCACAAGTTCTAAAGAGAGTAACATTTTCTGTGAAAAGGTCTAAAATTTAATTTACTATACCTCATATATATTCATTAGGCAACCATGACATATAATTGGACAGTTCAACCTGATGCACGTGACAGCATCTTGCCTACTTCCCCGATTGTGCGTAACGCCCATGCAGGGAAAAAATTGAAAAACTATCGCACCCCTACTACCGCACCCCTCGGTTAGAAATTCATATACGGTGACCCAGAACAGTATACATTTTAAGTGATTTTTGGTTTTGCTTATATTACATTCAGTGAAATATTTATGAGGTATAGTAAAACAAATACAACATGGTTTATTTTGAGAAGTGTTGAAAATTCCGGATCCCTCGTTGTTGTGTGAAGTAGTCACACGCATCCAACACCTCGGGATCAGTTGTTAAATAAATATGGAATATACCTTTGATACAAAAACCCGTCTGGAATTCCAACACCTATTAATAGGGTGTGGGTCTTTTGTTTTATTTTGGGGACGCCAGAGAAACACCTTTAAATCATCGTGATAGTTGTGATAGTTACATACACCAACCCATTAACACATTCAAGCTCCAAAGACAGCAACATTATCAGTGAAATAAATGTTTAATATTCAAGATATTTTGTAACAGTATTGTAACTTTAAAAAAAATATGCAGAAATGGAATTTCCAATCACCTTTGAGCCAAAATTGTATATACTTCCAACACTTTCATTTAGGGGTATGTATTGTTTTGTATTAGATTGCCGAACTTTGTATACATAATTAAAGATAACTTGTATCGTTTGAATATTCGTATGCTCGAAATATTATCGTGGACTTTGTTAAGTGTTGTTAACTTCTCGGCAACTTAGGGCCAACATCATGAAATTGTAATGATAGATCACACTAACTCTACGTCTTTTGTTTACACGTAATAGTTTAGCGAGCAGCAATTATGACATTCAAATTTATTATTATATGCTATGGTTTAAAAAAGATGAAAATAATAACAATTTTGAAGTGTGAAACACTATCAAATTTACAAAATAACAGAAGACATATAATTGATAGAAAATATCATATATTTGATCGTAGGCACATATTAATCATTTCATTATAAACATTATGGTTTGAATATCAAATAAATTACACGAGATTTTGAATGACCTCAATCTATTGTAACCTCACCTATTTTGCTCATCTATACCCATCAAGTTGGCAGAAAGTGGCTGTTTCTTTTGGGCATGCTTAATTGGTAAATATCTCACACTTACTTCCTATTCGCATATCAATGTAATTTGCTCGCAATTATTGCTTCATATACTATATCTCATTTGTTAAGGTGATGGTCGATAATGATGTTTACGAGGATAACGGCTTCATTTAATGTGTTGAGATATACGTTTATCAATGTATCTGTATTTGTCATTTTCAGACCTATTCGGTTGCTAATATATAAAAATAATGCTAAATAAACGTTGAATTATCACCATGATGATAATCATATAAATTTGTTTTTGAACATAGAGTGAAATTTACACTCTTTTCTTTCTTGTTGTCTTTTCACTCTGATAGCTTCACAAGTCATTAAAAAGACAACTACACCTGTATTTTTCTTAAATAAAGGATTTTTGCCTTTTTACATAGAACATATTTTTTCAAAAAAAGAGCATAAAAACCTCCAAAATCTCATTCGTTCATTCAATAAGTTTTACCTCTTTCCATTCAATATCCTAAGAATTTGGTTTTTAGCGGAACTTTGTAATTTTGAATACAGAAATAGTAATTTACTTCTTACAACAATGATATTCACGAATGCGTATATCAGACAAAATGTAGATACTTAAAACAGAAAATTAAAGATAATTTATATCGTTTGAATATTCGTATGTGCGAAATATTTTCGTGGACTTTGTTAAGAGTTAGCTTCTCGGCAACTTATTTAAGATGAAATAATAACAATTTTGTAGTGTGAAACACTATCAAATTTACAAAATAACAGAAGATATATAATTAATGGAAAATATCATATATTTGACAGTAGACACATATTAATCATTTCATTATAAATATTATGGTTTGAATATCAAATAAATTACACGAGATTGTTAATGACCTCAATCTATTGTAACCTCACCTATTTTGCTCATCTATACCTATCAAGTTGGCAGAAAGGGCTGTTTCTTTTGGGCATGCTTAATTGGTAAATATCTCACAATAACTTCCTATTCGCATATCAATGTCATTTGCTCGCAATTATTGCTTCATATACTATATCTCATTTGTTAAGGTGATGGTCGATAATGATGTTTACGAGGATAACGGCTTCATTTAATGTGTATAAGTTTATCAATGTATCTGTATTTGTCTTTTTCAGACCTATTCGGTTGCTAATATATGAAAATAATGCTAAATAAACGCAATAGGGATAAACCTGTGGCCAGACATTTCAACCTTGATGGACACAGTGCCAATGACATCCACATCATAGCCATTGACAGACCGCACAAGTCAGACCTGTCAGTGCGATTGTCCCTAGAGAACATGTGGATTAACAGAATCAATTGTTATAACCCTCTTGGCATGAATGTCAAGATTCCACAGTAGACCAGTCTCTGTGATATTCCAACTATTATCACTATTCATTTAAACTGCAAACTATCTCTCACGGTATCCTTCGCCTTGAGGGTGGACTGCCGGTACTTCACCTGCAGTCGATTTTGGCAGTATTTATTTATTTCCTACCCCCCCTTTTTACGAGCATACTCTTAGGGTACCCTTCGCCCTAAGAGGGTGCTGCCGGTAATTCACCTGCAGTCAACTTGCTCTTGTATTCCGAACACCTTTCTTATCATGATTTGGTTTGTAGGTCAAACTGGTCCACATGATCCTCCATTTTTGCTTCAAAACATTTTAGTACATTTTCTCTAAAACCAGACCACCTTGACATTCCTCTCACACTGGCTGCATCGTTCGGGGGCGGGGTAACTGCGTGGAGTCAGTTATTCCGTGTGGCTGTCCCACCTAGGAGGGCTTTGCAGGAGGAGCTGTTTGGAGCGTTAATCAGTGGTCTCCTTTTAGTAGGTTTTCATTCAATAAACTTTCCCCCTATCTTGTCGCTCATTTGTTCTTTTACCAACTTTTGACCAGTTTGGCCTTCCATACCTATTTACACCTTATATCCAAACCTTTTGACCAATTTGGCCATCCATACCTGTTTACGTCTCAATTGTTTTCACACTTATTGACACTCTAATCAATGCTTTTCTTTTATTCTATTGCTATTTATGACCTCTCATAATTTATATTTACACTTCTCTCTCTCTCTTTATCTCACTTTGATCTCTGCCTTGATAAAGACAAGTCATATCTTGTTGAAATATTGGCTTTCTTCATTTATTATTTGTAATATTTTCGTTTCTTTTCACTGTATGTGGGGACATTCTTTTTGTGCTTTTACTATTTTCTATTGCTGAATGTCTCTGTTGTATCATATTGATTGATCCATACAGTGAGTTCCTATACAGGACAGTTGAAGCTAACTTTTCTTTATAGCTTTTCCCTAAATAAACGTTGAATTATCACCATGATGATAATCATATAAATTTGTTTTTGAACATAGAGTGAAATTTACACTCTTTTCAAGAGTGATTTCTTGTTGTCTTTTCACTCTGATAGCTTCACAAGTCATTAACAAGACAACTACACCTGTATTTTTCTTAAATAAAGGATTTTTGACTTTTTACATAGAACATATTTTATCAAAACAAATGCATAAAAACCTCCAAAATCTAATTCGTTTATTCAATTAGTTTTACCTCTTTCCATTCAATATCCTAAGAATTTGGTTTTTAGCGGAACTTTGTAATTTTGAATACAGTAATAGTAATTTAATTCTTACAACAATGATATTCATAACATCACAAAACTAAACAAACGTAATTATATTCTGGTTTTAAACTGTAAAATGTGGTAGAACTAGGTAAAAAACAACAACAACAATACAGCATCAGCAACAAAACTGTTTCAAGAACTTTGGAAATAACATTTTTTTAGAACTCAACTTTATCTCTGATATGTTAATTGGGATGGATATCAATCAATCACATAAAACCCCTTTGTTAATTCTGCTGTGAAAGAAACGACTCCTCTTGTGCACTATTCCATCATCAAGATTTAGATAAATTAATAGATATTAAAGAAACAGATACGCACTAGTTGTCTATGTTTCCAAAATATTTTATCAAGAATATATAAACCTCATTAAAGATAATGAAACCCTTGTAGCCGTCACCTACCTACTCCCATCATCTCTTATATAGCATATTGTGTCTTTGAACTGAAAGTGAAATTTATACGACACTTATTGCATAACCTGAATCTGTAATGTAATTTGCTCGATTACGTTTCCCCTGTGTCAACTATTCTAATGTGAAGTTATGACCCATGTGATAAAGCTAGGGCGTATATTTTGGTCCATAAAGTAGGTAAATTTCAAAACTTTTAAATATGAAAATTAGACAATTATCTTGGTAAGACCCATCGACGCTGCTCTTGGGTCAATATGTCTCCCTTTGGTGTTAAATCGTGTCTGTCTAAAAAAAGCTTTAAAATGTGAACAGTTGGGTTTTCAAACCATTGCAAAATTAGATTGTTTTGTTTCCGGTTATTTCCCGAACTTATTAGCTAATTGTTAGGGAAACCAATAATCGTAAGTGGTGAAACGAGCGAGTACTTGACACGCTTAATGTTTAGAGTTTTGTTTTCTTGCTACGATACGCTTGATGTGTTTGAAAAATCTGTTCGGAGAGCTTATATTATGTTTAGTATCATCATGATGATATTTTATAGGCTCTATAATTTACTAATTTTAATCAGACGCCATTGTTCAATGGTATTTCATCAGATCATAAGAGGGTTCTCAAAAACCAGTGTAAAATGTTGATTATATTAGGCGATCATATTTTAACGGAGTACCACCTTATGTGAAAAGGTTTAGTAATAGGAGGTGATTTTTGTGTGTCTTTTTCTCTATCACAACTGTTTGGGTAAATGATACAAACATGAATGGTATTTTTCACCACTTTTAACTAAAACAAACAACCCGTCAAGAATTCCAACATCCTCTAGTCGTTAGGTCTTTTTGTTTTTGTTTGTTTGTTTTGTGTTTAAAAAGCCGACATCACCATGGACTTAGTTTAGGTCAAATAATAATAATAATTCCAGCATTTATATTGCGCCTTTTCCAGCGAATACAAAGCGCTGGAAATTAATATTACGCCATAACAAGGGAATCGTCAGAACCATTTCACCTTAACTAGGTCATTTGCGGCCAATGACCAAAGACGCAGACATATCAGCGTAAAGGCTGTGTCACACATCACCTAACGTACAAATAACGAACTAATAACGTACACTGGTTTGGTCATTGAAATACATGTATATCGATTACTAAACAGTGTACGTTATTAGTACGTTATTCACACGGTACGGTGATGTGTGACACAGCCTTTAGGTTGTGATGTTCAGGTCAACGAGGCAAGTGTGATAAAGGTTCACAACACGTTGGCACTAGCAGGGCTCGAACTCACAATCTTCCGATCATGAGTCCTACGCTGCTCCGTTAGACACACACGGGTCAAAGGCATAAGTAATGCACCATATCAATAGGTACTTTCAAGTCGGCATAGTAAACTATGTGATACGGGGGCTTTGAAGCTGAGTATAGTCAAAAATCACGTCCAAGGTTGAATTTTAAATTCATCAGGAATCCTTTGAGGTGTATCAAATTAATCAGGTTCCAACATACCAAACATACGAAAAATGTATTAAAAAGCAAGATGAAAATAATCTCTCTATTCAAGATTTACTCAGTACAAAACTCAGAACTATAGTTTTTCGAATCAGCCCGATGCCTTTCACCAATTTGGATATCCAATAAACCAAAAACAAGGTGTCATTTTAAAGCTTTAAAACCCATCTTTCAAGAAAGACCCGAAACAATTTCGAATTAAGAACACTTAAACTACCTTTCGATATCTTGGGCCGCATCTGATCTAGATGTGATTTAATTCACATGAAAACTGTAATAATAGATTACACTACATAACGTAACTTTCAGTCTTTTATAGAAACTTAACAGTTTGAAAATAACACATCATCTATATTTATAATGAATATAATGGTTGAAAGTAATGACCCATAAAGTAAAATAAAATAATATTTATTTTCAAATTGGGAACCACTATCAAATTTATAAAATAAAAGAAGACATATAATTAATGGCAAATATGAGATATTTGACACATTTCGTAAAAAAAAATTCCATTGTATTGTTACCTACTATGCTCATCTATACCCATCAAATTGTCAACAACTGGCTCTTCTTCTTGACACGTGTAATTAGAAAGCATTTCACATTTATTTCTTATCAGCAAAATGCTTACAGTTATTTCATATACTAAAGATTGCTGTAGGTAATGATGTAAATGAAAACAATGGTTTACTGAATGTGTTGAGATATAGGTCAATCAGTGTATCTGTATTGGATAAATGTGACCCGTCATATCAAAAGGTACCTTAAGGGTGGCAAAATCAAAATCAATTTTTTGGTCTAATCTTAAAGCTGAGACTACAAGCTTTAAAATGACACGTTCCTTTTGTTTTTAGGATGTTCGGTTGCAAAGTTATAGTAAAATCTATGAAAGGCCTATGACTGAGTCGGAAAAAGGTAGTTCTGAGAAAATCGTGTTTAAAGTTTGTGCACTCAAATTTACCTATTTTGTTCTGCACATAATAGTACTTCTCTGAATCTCCATAGCAACGGGTAGTTACGAAAGTCGTATTGGTATCATCACCAAATTTTGCACACATGTTGAGTAAGTCATACCAGTAAATTCATTTACTTTGTTTTGGAAAAAAAAATCAATAAATTAATTATTGATTAATTAAATTAATTGATTATTAGAACCTTTAATCCACGATTTTCTATAAAATCTTGGATGGAGAGGGGATTTTTATCTTGGATATTTACACCTTTTTCCAATGTTTTGGATTTTGGAACCTGATTGATGTGATTATATACTCTCCAAAGGTAACGTTTGCGATAAAATTGGAAATTTGACCTTGGACGCGATTTTTGATTATGCTCAGCTTCAATCGCCCGTATCTCGTAATATACTATGCCGGTATTAAGGTACCTTTAGATATGACGGGGCACAAATTTCAATCCAGTTTGATTGTCTACATGGTCTATGCATGAACAAAATGCTCAATATGCAGGAGGAATCATAATGCTCATCCTACAATGTTTATGAACATTATAGCATATGCTCTCTGAACATGGTGAGCAGTTCTGATAGTAACGTGAGCATGGTGAGAGTGACCCATGGAGAACACAATTCAATTGTGAAACGGAACGTTACTTTTTTGGAGTGTATGTCACTCTTTATAGCACTTTTTTCAAACAAACTATTGTTTCACTTTTAGCATTACAAATAGGCAGTGGTGTAACAGGTGTTGGTCGCCAGGGGGGGGGGAGCAAAGCCCAAAAATTCCCCCCTGACGGAATTTTACCCCCCCCCCATCCCCATTTTTACCCTCCATAATGTGGCGCCCGGGGAAACGTCCCCCCTTTGCCCCTCTTAGCTAGTGTGGTTTAAGCTTAGTCTTTCCCTCTACCCTTTTAATATCTTCTTTCTGTCCTCCCTTTCCCTCCCTTTGTTATCTTTTTTCTTCCTCTTTGTCTTTCCCCTTTTCTTTTCTTTCTCTTTTTCTTCCCCTTTTTCCAGTTTCTTCCTCTCTTTTCCCTTTTTCCTTCTTTCTTTCTTTCCCATTTTTCATCCTCTTTTCTCTCCCTTTCCTTTCTTTTCACTTTTTCCCTCCACTTTATTTTTCCGTGAAATTTCCCCTAGAGAGCCTTCAGACTTGCCCCCTGCCCCCTGGTTGTTACGTCAATGCAAATAGGGTATAAGATCATCTCAAAAGTCCGTAGTTGTTTTGCTGTGGGTCCTAAAGAATATCTACTCCTTAACATGCGGGATTTTATCAGAAAGTACAGTAAACAAATTAGCTTAAAATTCAAATATTATGTATATACATTTTTTCAAAGTGTTTTTTCAAACGCAAGGAATAACATTTAAACATATTTCTGAAGTTCAAATAAATCAATAACACACACTTATTATTACCTTTTAAGTTTACAACTTGGGAAGTGTTTTTTGTTTCTTTAGTCACTTGAACTATACAAAAATATACAGTTTTTGAAAAGTGTTTAAATAATTGCCTCGGAATTATTTTCTTTGTCAAAGTACTACTTGAAAAATATTTTACGTAACTCATTTTGCAGTTTTCAGAGCAAATTTCATTTATTATAGAAAAAAATCAGTCATTGCAATGGGCCTGTTTTGTTAAACAAACTATGTTGTACATCACAAAGCAACATGACAGTATTATGTTTTGATTTTAAATTTAAAAATGCGATAGAACTAGGCAAATGTTCATTGTTTTTAATACTTTTGAAACGAATTCATACACTCTGCGTGTGCTGCGCGTGTCGCCTAGCCAATCAGGACGCAAGAATATAAAGTACGCGGAGTGCAGTGGATTTTCACAATGCACTGCGCTTGTTGCGTTCCGGTTTGCGTGGCGGGCGTTTAGTGCGTATGAATGTTTCATTGTTTTTGTCGGGTGATTATTTATTTAGTTTAGAGAAGTTTTAGATTTTGATAGTCATATTAAATGCCTTATTTCTTTACACAAAAGATACAATATTATTTTCCTGTCGTGTATGAATTAGATTAATAAATTTGCATTCCATAATGCTCGTAAAATGAGACAAAATCAATGCACTTGCGGTAAATTTTGATTGCAGTCCAATGCACTCGGCCCCTACGGGCCTCGTGAATTGGACGCATCAAAATTGACCGCGCGTGCATTGATTTTGTCTCATTTCACTCGCGTATGAAATGCGCATTTATTAACCTATAAACAATACATTTCCAAAATGTAACTTGAACATTGATGGATTGTAAGGTATATAAGTCAACCAGTTATTTAAAGTTAACCCTTTCAAAAAATCCAATAATTATGATGACAACGTTATAATTAGACGCTACTTGTGCTGGGCACGATTCCATCATTAGAATGTCTATGCTATGTAGATAAACTGATAAACATGAAAGAAATGTTAATGTTACTCACCAGATGATATGTTTTCAAAAGCTTAGATAAACCTCATTAAATGTAATGAATCCTCTCTTTCTATTACTATAGTCGTCACCTACCTACTCCTATCCTCAATAACATAGTTTATTGTATCTTTGGACGGAACGTGAAATTTATACAGCACTTCCAATAATCTGAATCTATAATGCAATTTGCTATATATATTACGTTTCCCCCGTGTCATCTATTCTTATGTGAAGTTATGACCCTTGTGATAAAGTTAGGGCGTATATTTTGATCCATATTGTAGGTCAATTCTGAACCTCCTGAATACGAAAAATTAGACAATAATTATTTTGATTAGCTCCATATGTATGAACGTTTTGTATGAATAACTCTTGCTATAACCGGATAAGATCTTCTCTTGTATATTAAATGATAATAAAAGTCACAGAAATGAAGTATTATTAGAGTCTGTTTTTGTTTTATCTTAAACGAAACTGATGTTGTGATCATGACAAAACGTTATTTACTTTATAAGTATAAATTTGGGAAGAAGCACGTAGCACGCTCATATGCGAAAATATATTATTATGTTATTTTATCAATACTTTGAAATAATGCCTTTTCAAAATCCAACTTGAGCTCCGAAAGCTTAAAATCACATAAACCATTTGTGTATTTCGAATGTAAATGCTATTGTATAATGCTAGTGTATACGAAGCTATTCGTGCTGTGCACGGTTCCACTATCAGAATTTAAATAACTGGTAAAAATAAAGAAAAGATTAAACTTCATGCAACGCACCAGTTGTATATATTTCCAAAATCTTAGATAAACCCTATTAAAGGTAATGAATCCTGCCTCTCTCTTATTACGGTCATCTACCTACCCCACATCAATGACATAACTTGTATTTGGACTGAAAGTGAAATTTATACGGCACTTATTGCAACAACCCGAATCTATAATGTAATTTGCTATATAACGTTTCCCCTGTGTCACCTAGTCTTATATGAAGTTATGACCCATGTGATAAAGCTAGGGCGTATATTTTGATCTGTATTGTTTATAATTTTAATGATAAGAGTTGTACAGTATGAATGATACCATGGATACAGTGAAATTTATACGGCACTTATTGCAACAACCCGAATCTATAATGTAATTTGCTATATAACGTTTCCCCTGTGTCACCTATTCTTATGTGTAGTTACGACCCATGTGATAAAGCTAGGGCGTATATTTTGATCCATATTGTGGGTAAATTTCGGCCCTTTTGAATGTGAAATTAGACAATTATAGTGATTAATTTGGTATATATTTGACAAGTTTTGTCTCGAATCTATTCATGATATTTTACAAAAATGTGTAAATGTTATAATGTTTGTAGAACCTCAGTGCTTATATTATCTTCGCTGCCGTCAGGAAATTGTATTGTACCGTAATTTGGTTAAACGTAAGGGACCGCTCACAAACACTTGTTAGGGGGCCTGATGCAAACAAAATTATCGTGGAAAATTTTTGCCCCCCCCCCCCCCTTCCGACCTCACAAATGTTAAGGGCCCCCTTTTTTGCGTCAAAAATTGGTGGTCAACTCCATAGAAAAGCATGTAAACTCATTTTTTCCGGAACATTTGTAGTAATTTTTTACGAGGGTGAACAATTTTAAGGTCGTCCCCCCCCCCCGCTCTTTTTCCATCAAGCCACCTTAACTAGTGTTTATGAACGGTCCCTAAAGGGTTCTGTATAAGCTAAAGATTTCATCATATCTGCAATGAAATGCAAACGTTTTTGACGTAATTTCTTAAAGTTCGAAAAGATCACTAAATATGCCATCAAGAGACATAAAGAACTGAAAGATCTGGAGTGGTACTATTTCAGAAACCATAAAAATCTTTTGTCTCATACACATATTTATGATATTTTGCAGAACGTTGCAAATATTACAATATTATATTTAACAATAATTAAATGACATTTGTTTATATAACCACCTTTTGAGTGCTGTTATTATATTCCTGACGTCATATAATCAGTTTCTCTTAGGTATTTCTGTATCGCTTACAGGCTTATTATACGTATGTCTGCAATTAGATTTAAAATATTCATGTAGCTTCCAAGCTATTTATCGTCCTGATCACTAAATATACCACGAAGAGACATTATATCGTTGGTATGAGCGACACACCAGAATTTAAAACTCACAGATTTGGAGCGCTAAACTTTCTCACAAGATCTCACTAAACCATGGGAACTATTTCATACGCCTTACCATAAAAACCTTTGGCTATGAAGATCAGATTGATAACTTAATGCGTTTTCTAGACTAGAATAACACTGCAATTAGATTAAAATGATTATAAACAATGAAATACTCATGATGTAAGCAGTTGTTGTAATATAACATCAGTTTACCTTTGTAAGCTCACACTGTACTATAAAAGTACAAAGAGTCCATCAATAAATTCCCCACCTCCAACGAGCCTAATGCATCAACTTCGTAGTTTATTGTATCTTTGGCCTGAAAGTGAAATTTATACAGCACTTATTGCAATAACCTGAATCTATAATGTAATTGGCAATATAACGTTTCCCATGTGTCACCTAGTCTAATATGAAGTTATGACCCATGTGATAAAGCTAGGGCGTATATTTTGATCTGTATTGTTTATAATTTTAATGATAAGAGTTGTACAGTATGAATGATACCATGGATACAGAGCAAATATCATAATTAACTTGGCTTGTGTGTTGATAGGCAAGCAAATAAGATTTCCTATTTCTTAGCTAACTTTTTAAATTTTTCTGATTTTTTTTTTAAACGACTCCATTTGGAGTTGTGAACACCAGGAACAAATTGATTTTCTGCGTAGGTTAAAGTGTGAAATGCCGATAGAGCATTTTTGCGCGGCAACATAAAAGAAAATAGTGCAAACAAAAATGTTCAACTGTAAAACATTCACCCTGTACAGTACGTCGATTTAAAATCATGTTTTCCCTTTTCTTTTCTTTTTTCCTTCTACTAGTATTTGTTATAGCTATCAACAAAAGCGATAACAATATCTCGACGAATCTTAAGAGGTATTTGTCAATGAAATATACAAAACTTTTAAAAACATATGGTTATTCAGAATATTTTTTTATTTTTTTGTTGTTGAAAAAAGTAAACCGTTGTTTCTCGTTGTTTTATCAAAATGGTTTCATTTCACTGTAACCCACGAATAGATTGATTTAAAAATCTTATTATCTTTAACGCCTTTTAAAAATACTTTCTAATCTTTCATATTCTTGACATATTTTCAACGAAACAACTTTCTCGATACATATACGAACATTTCATTTTTTTAATTTCGAAAATTGTGCGTATCCAATTCTCCAACATCTTATCACAATGCCCTAAAGTTATTCCCACGATTTTATTGATAAAACCGCACCCTTAATACATCGACATGAAATTAAACAGTTCTCACTACAGAGTTCTTTAATAAGAAATGCTCAAGGTGACGACAAAATATACAGTGGTAATCCTCCAGGCGCTTCAAAACTTGCTAAATAATTTTATGCATTTGCCACATATATTTATTCCAATATTATATTTTCGTGTACGAGATATAATTTTTTGCTACGTTCCTTAATAAATTATGAAAACCATTGCTATTTAAATTTCAAGATTTGAATTTTTTTGTTTTGTAAAACATGGAAGTAGGTAATATAGATATATACCGTATACGATGCCATATGGTAATCTAAATAAAAAATCTTTTGCATTGGAAAGAGCAAAACTGCAAATACCTCAACTAATTTTACTTTCATTTGGAGGTATTCAATGTGTTTGAATTTATTTATTTCTTTAAGACGCCATTTTCTTCGAACAAGTAACCCTCTAAATTATAAATCATTTTGCTTAATCGCAAATCATTAAAGATTAATACAACTTTATTCAATATAAAATCGGATAATTGTCAGACTATTACCACAGAAAGTCACCATTTAACTAAATCCAATGCATAAGGCTTTAAACAAGATCATTGTGCGCAATTTCACCCAGGGTTTCATTGTGTTAAGGGGTGGTTTCAAAAGGCCATCTCTGCGAAAATCCCGCCTTTAGGCACCACAAAATGGCTAACAAGATTTACACTAGGAGAGGACAGCTACTGAGGTGGATGTTCGTGATTTTACGAGATTACTTTGGCTTACACTTCCCCATGAGCGTTTTTCATCTGCAGTGCATTTTTATTTTCAACGTTTTATGTACAAAAGCTGCCAGCTGTTCGACATTAAATCCATATATATACGTCCAATATTTTGCTTAATAGAAATAAGCTATTTTTGGCAGAGAGGAGCAATTTCAACTGCAGTGATATGATATTTTTATCCGTCTTGTTGTTTTTCAGCTTTCCCATGGATAATTTAAAGTTTTATTTCAACTTGCCCAAAGACAATGACAATGAACTGATTTAAAAGGCTTTAGTACAATGACTCCGTTCGCTTTTTTCATTTCGCTTTTGTGCAATGGTATGCTTTTACAACTCCTCATGTAAAAGTTGGTTAAGAACTCTTTGAAAAAAATGAGTCATTTTTAGATTCTTTTATCCAATTTCTATAACTTTCCTACAAGCTTGATCTTTTGTTTATTTGTTTCGAGGATATCACACAAATCGATAGCATGTAACGTATAAACCACATGTCATCTGTTAATATTCACAAACTTTCAAATGTAAAACTTTAAAGTACTAGTGTTAGATAACTTACAATGTTACACCCATTTCTGTGTCAAAATAAAAATAATGTTGTATTTTTCACGAAATAAAACTAATGTTGATAATTATACGCATGTCACATTCCTTTGCGATATCACATAGATAATACACAGAAAAAAGAAAAGTGAGTCATTTGACTTTTTGAGGCATAGTGGTTCAGTAAACGGGCAAAATGAGTCAAAAACTGTGAAAAAATGAGTAACACTGTGGCTCATGTTAGTCAAAGGATTCACTTTGTTTTTTCTATGTATGTTGGATTATGCCATGCAAATTGTGCACCGCCTGCAACAATATATAATATATCTACATACAATGTTTTTTATTCAAATGAATTAATTAAGTTGATTTCTTTTCAGTTTCAAAATAAAACAATAAAAAATCAGTGATTTTTAAAGACCAATTAAAACCGATCCTTCACCACCCATTGATGGTGAAGAAGGCGAACTACCACCCCCACACCCCTTATACTCTGAAAACCTCGCCATACACATTAAGTCTTGGGTCATCGTCTTACACATATTGCAAATGATTGATGAAAAATGCATTAATTTATGACGTATCTGTGCCATGGTTTATGCAAGAACTTACGCTGCAGTCAAACGTGTGCGTCCTGCTTCATAAAGACCTACACTAAAACACCCCACGTAGCATAAAGCAAACTATAACCAAACAATTTTTTCGAAATAAATGCCTAAGGTCTTTCAAATCAAAAAGAAAACAAGAACAGTTGTGGAGGATCTTGTTGAAGTCAAGTAGAACACGTCTTGAGCAGTTTATATGCCTTTTTAAAAACTGGTATATGTGGATCGTCATATCGAAAGGTACCTTAATACCGGCATAGTACATTACGAGATACGGGCCATTGAAGCTAAGCATAGTCAAAAATCACATCCAAGGTCGAATTTGTAATTTCATCAGAAAGGTTATCATTGAAGTGTATTCTATCATATTAATCAGGTTCCAACATCCAAAACATAAGAAAAATGTATTAAAAACCAAGCTAAAAATCCTTTCTCCATTCAAGATTTACAAAGTACAAAAACTTTAAACTCGATTTTCTCATAACTATAGTTTTCCGAATCAGCCCGATGCCTTTTACCAATTTGGATGTAACTTTACAATCGAACATCCAATAACCAAATGCAAGGCATCATTTTAAAGCTTAAAATATAATCTTTCAGATGAGACCAAAAAACCAATTTTCATTTTGGGACCCTTAAGGTACCTTTTGATATGACGGATCACATATGTAAATTGCCTAAAGGCAAACTAAATATTTACTATAAACAACTCGTTTTTGTAATCAGTTAATAGGACCTCATGAGCCCATTTAAAATTGTGCTTTTAAAAAGTGTTAGCCATGTTTTAATTATATTCTTTTAATAAATTTAGGTTATCCCATTTTACTTCATGTTTCATGGAGCTTGTCTGGAGGAAACAATATTGTCTTGAAATAAACCCAATTCCGGCTGAGGTATGCGAGTGGGAGAATTCGACTTTTCTAAAAAATGCTATGGATGTTGGCCAAAGATGTACAAACTTACCTTGTTATATAATATTTATTTGAGCAAAGCGATTTAATGATGTAATAAGATGGTTTTCAGTTGGTGTCGTGCATCTGAAAAGGATATAAGATCTAGACTGTACTATCTACCATCTTGGACTAATTTAAGATGTCTATGTGTAGACTGGACTGTCTAAGATATGGAAAAAATATACCTAGACTCGGCTGTTTAGCATCTGAAATGGTTTTCAGATCTATACTGAAGGGATTTATTAGCTAGACAGGACTGTTTAGTTATACTTTGAATTTTCTCATTGTTTATTGTAAAAGTGTGATTTCTGGAAATGCACCCCAAAGCTTGAATCCTAATGGGGACTGTCTTGAATTCTTACTACACTGTTATACTGTTGGGCAATTATTTAGCGTTGGTTAAACTATGAACAACCCAATTGTTGGGTAAATAATATGAACCAACTGTTGGTGAAATTTTACCCAATATTTGGGTAATTAGCAACAACTTTTACCCAACAGTTAGGTAATTAGCCAACATTTTACGCAATGTTGGTGATTGTTTACCCAGAAGTAGGGTTGTTCATAGTTGAACCAACGTTGGGTAAATTATTTGCCCAACGTTCTAACAGTGTACAGACTCTGCTATATGGAGGGTACGAAGGTGTTCTATATATATAACATTGCAAGAAACAATCGGATATTGAAAGTATGCAATAAAATATCGGTTAACCAAAGCATGACCAACAACATCTTCGAACTTTTCGTACTGTTAGTTTTGACCAAAAGACAATAAGGGTACCGGTGTGAAAGTAATCGTAGTCCCCCTGAAATGGTAGTCCGCCTTCCATAGACAATAACGGAATAAAGCGTGAAACTAATATTGCGTGAGAGTTGTTAGCCTATACTTTACTCTACAACACGGACAATAAGAACAAGGGACTTGCATTCCTGCTACACCAGTATCTGAATACCTTACTTGGTAAAATATATGTGTACCTGGACATTATTATTAGGATAATAGAAAGATGTATAATATTCTGAACAATCTATACAAATTTAACAAAACACATGTATGTATACATAAAACGTTACGAAAGTAAAAATAGAAACTGTAGCTTCATATTAGTTCACTTTTGAAAATGATTGATTTTGAGAATGATTCAATATAAAATGCCAATATCTGACACTGAATTTCAAAAATACTAACTTATATAATGCTCTAAAGACATTAAACGCATGACAAAATGAGTCTCCGTCCTTGCACCTGAAGTAACGATGAATCAGATATAGGGCAATAAATCACGACAACTCATAACGTTACATTAATGACCACATTTGCAGCACTAAAGTAACAATAATCATTATTTTTTTCACAAACTAATTATGTTCTAGATTTGACTCGCATGCTTCCTAACTGTTTATAAGTTATATGATCAAGCATTGCATGACCACTGAACGCAGCTGTGGATGTCAAATTAAAAAGTGCAATGTTTGAGCATTTTTAATGATGTGGGTGAAGGATGTTTTGAAAGAGAAAAAAAGAAAAAGTCGAACAATTCCCTTACCTATTGTTTAAGGTGAAATAAAGACTACTAACAAACTAGTGGCTTCATAATTTAAACTTGTGTTGTGGACGTATGAGGAGCTTAATCATGGACATTGCACGGAATTAATAGATAGCTAATTGTCCATTCTCTGTAATAGATTTAATCAAAGTAACATATGGCAACAAACAAAACAGAAACAAGGATTTTAAGAAATAAATATCAACAACAAAGGGATCCTCCTCCTCCTCCCCCCATCGTCGTCGTCGTTGTCGCCGCCATACATCTTTCTACACCTTTACCTAATAACCCTTTGCAACGTTTACTTTTATTGTATTCATCAGCATCAATTTCGATTGGACATTTAACATGGAATCTCCCCGGGGGGGGGACTCAACTTTGGTCTGGACGGGGGGGGGTGCGGCTGGGACCGTTGAACCCATACCCATCTTTAAGGGTAATTTTTGAGTAAAAGTACACCCATGTTTAGCGATTTTGCTCCAAAAATGGGCTGATTTTTCAAAATTTTCTGGGCTCGCGAGGTAGCCCATAAAATTTACACTATTTTGGACCATTTTAGCGTATTTTCTTGAAGATGTGACCCATGTTTAGGGATTTTGGTCCATAGAAATGGGACCCATGTTTAGGGATTTTTTTGTGAAAAAGCGACCCATTCCAGCGGCACATCCCCGTATACCTTATATATGTGAGTACCCCCCCCCCCCCCGGGGGGAATCTCTAGCATATAGGGAATAGGATAGGGCTTTGTTTATATCTCTCAAGCACGTACTTTGCTATCATCAGGATATTAAAACATAAGAAACATGATGCTCAACTATCTCCAGTAGAAAGGAACAATATAATACATTATTTGTAATTCGCAACTAAAATAATTGAAATCATCACTCACATCACAATGTTTTTAAAAAGCCGCATTGCAAAGTTATTTGTTGTCTTACTCGGTGTTTAAAAAACAATCTCGAAACATGTCCTAGACATGTCTCAGAAATTAGTGTTTTTGACATTAAAAATTGAAGTTATTTCAATTGATGCATATCGACTAATTGAAAATTAGAGTAAATTAGACCCACTTACTTGAATACCCACCGTGATTAGTTTTTACTTCATAATTTACAACCGTTTAAAATTTCACCCCTTTTCCATCTGGTCATCAATGTACAATCATTACAAGTATAGACACGTAATGGTGACACTTTTCACCAATTTTTTGCCATTATATAACTTGTTTTGACTTGTAATAATAGACCTATATTAAGAGTGAAACAGTCATATTAATAGGTCAATATTTTCTATATGGTTTGTAGATCAAAAGGTGCTGAAAGTGACGACAAGTTATTCTATAACGCATCGCGGGTAATTAACGCAAAGCTTTGTTATGTTATAATGTCGTAAAATGCACCACCTATTGTGTTTGATAGACCTTTAAGTGATTGACACGTCTTCAAGTTCATATTCAATTACAAAATGAGAATAATGAAGAATTAAATTACAGAAATGTGAAAAAGATTGACTTGCAATATGTTGACTATACGTTACTTTGTTTGTTGGTTTCGTCATTAACCCTCATCATCATTCATGTGTTATGAACAAATTATATCAAGGAGTTTCTGATGTGTTTTTCTTGGAATTATTGAGTAACATTACATTAACAACCTGTCATACTGTGCAATGTGGATTGCTTATATTATATTATGATAGAGAAATACTTGTATGAACTCGCTCAATAAATTCAGTCTGTCGAGAACATTGAATCTATTGTATCATATTGACTTATATTTAAGAAAAGAAACTTTTCATGTTTTTTGGGAAACCGGTTTAAAACTATAGTATATATATATTTACGAAGACCTAAAAAACGAAATCTTTGCAAGCAAACGTGTTCGTTATGTGTGGTTTAATAAAGAATAAATAAAGAATGAATATGAGTATAATCTTAAGCGTGATCAAAATTTGTAATGTGTATCTTAATACTCGCATTAACAAAACGCAGTTATGATCACTTAAGTAAGCTCTAAACATTTGCATATAAAAATCAGGAATATAATTATTACATAGCATCGACATTTTAAAATCACATCTTATATAATTATGGACAGAAAATTTCTACAATAAGGCTGTCTAAATATAATTTGTGTTTAAAGACTGATAAAGTTTTGCCTGCAGATCAAGAAGATTCCGTAAATTTTCTGCAAAATTAAAAAAACTTTGGCACATTTGCCGCTGCTGATGATAATAATAATGTTTATTGCTGACGTGCATAAAGATGACTTTTAATTTACATTAAGTTTATTGTTGTTGTTGTTGTTTTTATTTGTTGGTTTCTCCTTTTATATAAAAGTGCGTTGATTTTGCAAGCATTATCAAAGTAAGGCCATATGTAGTGAAAAGCCTATTTTGTTTTTTGCTTTCCTTTTATCATAATTTCTGTCTTTGTTTTTGTCTTGTTTGTAAATTTATGTCATGAAGGTTACTTATCTTAAATTTGAAATCTAATGAAAAATGTGTATTGTTCACAATGATCAAGATTGGATCATTAGTGATCATTGTTAGCTCTAATCTACTATTCCATACAATGCCACTGATTAAGCGGTTAATGTTCAAATGTTGCCTTTTTTATTTGACAGCCACAGCTGTGTTTACTGGTCATTCAATGTTATTTAACGTAAACAGAAAGCATGCGAGGCACATCTGACATAATTAGTTTGTGAAAAAATATTGATTTGCTGCTACGTTGGTGCCTAAGTGGTCATTAATGTAACTTCATCGGTTTAATTCATTGTACTTCAGGTGCAAGAATCCGAACTCAAATCATGTGTTAAATAATGTCTTTATAGCAGCGTCATAATATAAAGCATTGTATTTTTGATTATGTGAGTATTGTGACTAATCTCCTATGATGTACCATAAAGCAAATATGACAATGTGTCTTATAAAAGTTTCATGTGTACGATTCACCTTACTACTTTATTTAGAACTAAGAGCTGCCTGAATTTATCTTTGAATCAGAAAGATTCTCTTTTCAAATCATCGAGGTGGTTGTGCAGGTGAAGGTATGACGAAATGTGCAGAATTTCAGCACAATTTACAAAAAATATACTCGCTTTAAAGTTATTATACACTTAAAATCATGATTAAGCACTCTTTTACATTTAGACATTTGAAAATAGAAAACATTTTAAAAGGATTCAAAGTTAGAAAAAATATAAAAAGGTGTGGAAATAAGAATGAAAAGAGTAGGGAATAATTTACTTTTGAAAAATAGAATGAGTCATATTGACATAAAAATTATAGAAAATAAAAATTGTTAGCATATCTTAAATATAAAAAAATAATATTAGCAATTCATTCAAATAAAACAAAAAAGGTAAAAAATTGATAACTTTTGGCACAAACATATTTAAACAATCAACAAAATGGTGATTCAATCAGACTCAGAACTGTCCAAGAGAATACAAAATAATCCTTCTTAGATATGAATTAGAATTGAACTTAACCCATCCTTAATAACTCTTGAAGTAGAGTATCATGGGTGTTATTTCAGATCAGTGGATTGAACTAAAAGATCTGGTCAGACGTGAACAAATCGGTGTGGGAAAATATCCGTTTCTAAACAAGACACAAGTCCTACCATATTGCAAAAATAGCGCTCGATTAATTAATAATTCAAGCACAAATGACCACAAAGTCTTAACTCTAGCTAGTCTGTACCAGGGAAGAGTGGCATCACGGTCCGTACACTTCCCCGGGCAAGACGGGTCTGTTTGGATAGGACGTCTCCCTAGTATCAAAATCCTCTTTGGGTGTTGCTAATGATTTTATAATTAAGCTCTTCGGCAATTAAAAATAAACCTAAAAGCACTTGTGAAATCAGGCGAAAAATTTGAAAGATAGTTCTGTCAAATTACAAAGAATTTATAAAAGAAGTGTTTAGTCAATCAAAATGGTCAATAGTGAAATTGAGTGATTTTGTTTTAACTTGTTCCTCAAGACAAAAGCAGCAGGATGACTGCCATTTGTAAACATTAGTGGTCAAATAAAGAAAATAGTTAGGTTTTCTTTTTTCAAATTATACTTAAGTGTAAGATTCTGCTGCTTTTGTAATGATGGGTCCATATTCATAAAACGCTTCCAACTCTAGTTGCCAAATAATTATCTACCTGTCAGCATTTGACAAATATAGCAGCGTTTCACGTGTATGGACCCAGATTCATAAAGAAAGTATGCTATAAATTAACGATAGTTGTTTATAAGCAACTTAATAATAAGAACAAATTGAATAGAGTTTGACAGATATTATATGATATATGAATACGCCAGTGTAAGAAAACCCCAACTCCAATAGCTCCCTTCTGTTAATTATACTTATGAGATATAAATGCATACAAATCTCTGAAAATGCTTTCACATCACTAAAATATCATTTCCATGTCAATATCCTAATCATAGTATCACATTTGACCTTGTAGTTGACATTATCAGACATTGTTAGATAATTGTTATAGTACTTAGTTGCTATACTTAAATAGCCAGTACAAGAAAAACCCAACTCCACGAGCTCCCCTCTGCAACTATACTAGTTAAATGACCTATCAATGTCTAAAAAAGTCAACTACAAGGTCAAATATGACACTATGCTTGGGATGTAGAGACATGGAGATGCTTTTTTTTAGTAATTTGAAAGCATTTTCAGAGATTTATATGCATTTTATATTTTACAGAACTTAACAGAAGGGAGCTATTGGAGTTTTCTGTTAGGCTTTCTTATACTGGCGTATTCATATGATAGTTCTTATGATTTTTTTCCAACATGATTGATAACATTTAATTAATACAAATCACGTTTTCATGAAATTAATTATGAAGTGTTTAAAACAAATATACCGACATTTTAGTTCCCTTGATCAAAAACTAAAACTAAAAACAATATTCAACCATAAAAATAAAGATAATGCTTTATTTAAACGTCATTTCTTTTATTTATGCTGCAAGAATCACCTGTTATAGTTGACAATAGAATGGTCTAGCGTAACATCAACTTATTGTAAATACAAGAAATTACGTTTAAATACAGCATTACCTTATTTTTACAGTTAAAATCATTTTTTGTAGTTTCAGTTTTTAATCGAGGGAACTAAATATTTCTGTAAATTTGCTTTACATTAATTAATTTCATGATAACACTATTTTTATCAACATGTTTATGATTATACAGTTGAAATAGATTACGGGTAACGTGATTTAACGGCCATTTCACTTCAGTTTCTTCAGATCTATATTTTAACCAGAGATCCTAAAGTCGGTTTACATTAATTTGTGCATTATTTATTAGAGATGAGATAAATATCAAACAACAACAATTTCGAAAATTACTAGCATTATAACTGACTATGTCTTTGTTAAATGGGTCTTACAAAATAAAAAAAACCCTCAAAATGATGGTAAATTAAGTATTTGTGATCATATTATACTGGATGTGAATTTTCATATCTGAACCCAAAACAAACCCCATACCATATGGTTCAACTGGTACTTAATTTGGTATACTTTAGTTTACTTATAGTCGCATTTATAAATCGTTTCATTATTCGTTTGTTATTACAAATGGTCATACAAAGTTCATGTTTTTCTTTTTTAACAACCAAAGAAATAAAATAAGATTTTGAAAAGTAATATTTTGCTGTGAAATGAATAATTTTTCATGCATTTGTTTTGTTTTAACACCCATTCTGAGAGTTTGTTTTGGAACCAGTGTTAAGAAAAATATGGAGCAAAGATGGAGTATTTGAGAAGTCACAGATGCGCAGTTATGTCGGGGGGAATTCGCTTAACCAATACAGCCTTAAGGATGAGTTAAGTGGATTAGTTTATGTGTTCAACGAGGCTTAAATAAAGAAATAAGGAAGCCTAAATGAAAATAAGGCCAAGAAACGTCGAATTGGTAGAGAAAAGTGGGTACAAATATATACCCCGCAAGGGGGTACTCACCTCAGTTTTTAGTTAACATTGGGCTGAAAAGTCTAGGTCTATTTAGTCAAGATAATTACTTTACATATGTGCTATTTGTACAGTATGTTGTCTATCACTCAGTAATCAGATTTTTTTCAAAATGTATTGGCCTTGCTTCAATTCAGATATACAGAACCTGGGGGAAAATGGTGTAAGTGCTGCACGATAAACAAATGGTTTAGGTCAAACTCGGGGGAATATGAGTTTTTGTATATTTCGAAATCAGTATTGTCAGTAAGGGGTGTACCCCTTTAGATGAAGATAACCAACACCAGGGCTAATATCCAAGGGCAAAATGTGTCTTATGCGCCTCAGAAGTGCGTTCTTTGACTAAACCCTAAGGCTTTATTTTGTATCGTCCTAATATAAACTCACTGATCCTTTAAACTGTTCACATACGCCAGGTTTTAGTGGTTTTCACGCGGAAAGTTGCCCGTGGGGACGGGATGATGTATCCCTACAGTTAACCATGATAGTTCTCTGCATGGTTTCATATTTTTGGTGTGCAAATCTGCCAAATCATGGTCGTGATGAAGACACCACCTTTTTGCACGATGCTCTAATAAATCCGTATTGAAATTCAAATAGAAGTGGATAAACGTGAAGATAACTGGAATATGCAAGTGAGTTTGTATACTAGAATCAACCAAATATAACAGCTGATAAAAAACGTGTAAAGCACCTGAATATTTTAGTAGAAATAACACTCAGTGCTCAGTGAAATAAAAACTCGCCTTATCTGCTAATGAACAGGTCTGTACAGCTCGTAACTCTTGGTCTAATTTCAACATGTAAATTTTTATGTAACAAGAAGCGTAACAACAATAAAAGCAAAATTCGTTGTAACATACCTTTTAAATTCCAATCGCAGTACATTTGGTGCCATTTTGTGTCAAAGTGACCAGATTTTTTTTCTTTTTAAATTGCAAATGGTTACGTTTACAGATAATAGATGAATGAAAATATTCTTGTTGAACCTATGAAATATTTTGACTTAAACTTGTACATGTATTTTGCCTAAAAATGCCTAAAAATACAAGACAAAAATTGAAATGCGTTTTCAGTCAATAGATTAATAATAGATTAGAGATAATATGCAAGCAATATATACTAGTAATATAACAAGGAATATTATGACATTCATGTGGTTTGAGTATTATAAATCAAAGAAACACATGTCTCCTACACCCTACATCCCCAAACCTCACTATTATAAACACATCCACCCCATCACTTCAGCATCTGCACGCCATACTTCACCCACTGTTTATTTCTTCATCATACGCACTCACTCTCCACTGCATCAGTTAAAATACGAAATAAAATTTTGTTGAAATAATGATAAACTTACTAAAGTATTCCGATTTGTGAGATAATATTCAAAATCGTAAGTACAAAATAGTAATATACAAAATAGATTAACCCCCTTCACTTTACGCCTTGAAAATTGACCCGGTTCTATTATATGAACACAATAGCAGCTATAAATGTTATAGATATGAATGCACTTATCAGAACATATTGAACTGAAAGAATCCTTTTTTCACGATTTTCTCAAATAATCTTTCATCAATGTGATCAAAGATCATTTATCATTCTGCTTTTGAAGACAATTGTAATATTTCTTTGCACATAAAGATCTGATCTATAGATTATACAGCAAGATACATTTAACTTGATTTTGAAACATCCAAGCTCAATTTCTTGTTCATACCTTTCAATAAAACCAAAACGGTTTTATTCGTGTCACATTCACAAAAAAATCTGTACCATAAAATCTCATAAGCAGATGTCAAGCACATCGTGCCTGAAAACAAGACTTTGTACAAATGAAAAGTACACGAAATGCATACTTTTGTTAACAATTAGCTAATGAGCTCGGGAAATACCCTACGACAACAACAGCTTCTAGCTCGTGTTGTAATTTTGATTTAGTGTGCAACTTAACTGTCATGAAATAAGACACGTACTAACAACAAACGCAAGATTCATTATCTGCAATGCAC
>JXSR01S011425.1:41786-59764 GCA_000969725.1 Ophiothrix spiculata
AGTTAAACATTAACCATGTGCTCGCACCGTTTCAGTCTATGTTTCACATACAAGAACACAAAATATATGACACATATACAAAAACATGTTCACTTTTTCTGTAACACATCTTTTATTTGTCATTTTGAATGTCCTTCAAGCCATATCTCAGGCCCCCATAATCGATTCCATCCAATTTGGGATTTTGAGGTTTTTACCATGCTCAAAAAAATAAAAATATCTAGGGTTGGTAGTAAAAATAGGGTCGATCGGGTGGGTTACGCCAATCAAACAATTTTTTAAGGCCTTATCAGTGATTTGTTGTGTCACACTCAAGACACTTTATGGACCATGTGTGCAGTGAGCTTTATTGAGGGTTAATGTTATGTTTTACACTCAAACTCTACACTGAAAAATTTTATTTTCAGAGTCATTAAAGGGAATATTAACATCTGGAATGCTCAGCAGACACACCATACAGGAAGCATTGTACTCCCATGCCCGTTGTATCAGCCTAATAAAGTTTCATTTTGACCCGAAAATAAAATTGGTGATTATGTTTGTTTACCTCGGTTGGTCCGTGATGGACACATATGCCATTAGATCCATGATGAACTCATGGTCTCTTCCAAGCTCATACAAAAGTACCAACCTGGATAGCCAGAAATGGCTAATCTATGCATGCTGGCCAATGCATCTTTAAAAAGATGCCGAAAATAGAAAAGATAGCAAGAAAAAGAGAAAAAGAAAGATGGCCACTCCCATATCCCAATACAATTGTACAATTTACTCTTAGCCCTTACTTTGTGAGAAAAGAAATCAGGAATTCTAATCTCATGCCCGATGCAAAGGGCATCCCCGTTGTAATGGTAACATATTCTCCCCCAAATAAAAATGTTCACGTATGCCAAACCTATAGTTGAAGGCTGTTCAAATTAGTCTGGTACTGATTGAGTCAAACTAGAATCCATCCTCTCATTCGAGCAGCCCATACTGCCTTTGCTCATTGCTGAGTTTGTGGGAGTGGATATCAGGGGGCAACATTACCTCTTTCCTGCAGCGAGCTGCACGGGCTGCCCGGGCTCGGCAGTGGAAGGGGAGATCAGGGGAAAGCAAGCCCGTAGCCAGGGGGTGGGGTGGGGGCGTCGCACTCCCCCCCCCAAAAAAAATTTTGACAATGTACAAAAAAGGTCCACAAAAAATCCCTAAATGTCCACCAAAAGAACACCCAAAGCACCAAAATACGTAAATGTAGGTCGTTTTTTAATAAAATGCTGCACAAAATGCTTGCAAAAGTGCTACAAACCTTTTTTTTGATTGTCACTTTGTCAAAACCACTAAAATTAGTTAGGGTCGACCAAAACAAAAATGTTTCCTCCAAAAGGTCCACTTTTTGAAAATCCGCCCCCCCCCCCCCCCTTGAAAAATCCTGGCTACGGGCCTGCCCTGAGGGAAAGGCACTAGTTCTAATGCCAAGGAACATACCTCCCTCATTAATAATTTAGGTCTTTCCCCATACTCGACTTTAATGATTTCACTCACAATGTTTCCTTTTTCTTTATGTTTACAGTTAGAATGTTGTGGCGCCATAGAGCCGTCAGATTGGGCATTTAATAGCAATGAAGAACACCAATTACCAGACTCATGCTGTAGGCCTGAAGAACCAAAGTGCTCTAACAGTGTAACAGGAAGTAAAAAGGACTATTATGAAGCACAACAAAAAGAAGATAGTCCTAGTATATATATAAATGTAAGTGTAATAATATGAACAAGCAAAATTATTATAACCACCCAGGTCTTAATTTTGGAAACACTACTAACCAGTGTTCCCGCTAAGGCTGTATGTCACGAAATTGACGCAGAAGCTCAAAAATTGCCGCAAGGGGTTCCCAAAACAAATAAGTAAAAAAAAAGGTGGTTGGATTATACACAACGATCACTTTTTAAAGTTTTATTCAAAATTACTCTCACGTCTTATGTGTCCTTTCCGAAATTGGCGATGGCGAGCTATATTTTATGACACTTTGGCGCAAAGCCGAAATTCTTAGCGGGAACACTGCTACTAACTTTATAGTTGGCAACTAACAAATCTTTGCCTATGTCTTTATCTGACTTGGTGGGAGCATAGGATCAGATATTCAGTCTTCAGTGTATGGTATATGATTTTCACTATACGCGAATAGAGGTGGCACTCATATTCTTAGTGACAGAGAAAATTACCTGTCACTTTCAAATATGAGTACCTTCCCTGGGAGGGTATAGCGAATATTGTATACCGTATACTTCTATGTGAACGCAGCCTTACATGAAGTATTTCATGAGAGATCGCCATCCTTCGGAGGGGACTTAAAGCTGTTGGTCCCATATATAGAAGGTCATACCTGACATGTAATCACAGTCAGTATTGTAAAGAGTAGGGTATTCTACCCCTGATTGTCCCAACCTCGTTTCGGTCAAATTCTGGACCTGAAAAATTTGTCTGTGCATTAATACTCAGAAAACAAATGCGCATCGTTCACTAGAACATTATAATAACAATTAGATAAATCACAAACAGACAAGGATTTTTATTTGAGTCCCTGTCCGACCAGGATTTTTTTGTTAATAAAATGAAATCCTGGTCTGTTTGTGATTTGTCTAATTGTTATTAATGTTTTAGTGTACAATGCGTATTTCTCCATTCGTTTATCTGATTATATATTAGAAATGCAGTAGCATCAGTTCTAGGGTCGAGTTCACTATAACGTTAAAATGCATTGTTAATTTAGCCCATCGTAAGACCAAAACCCATCGTTAGCTATGACTACCTCTTGACCCACGCAACGTTAACAAAGGGTTCGATTTTTCTAATGCGTAATTCATATACCTTACGATGCGGTGAACACTTATGAAGGGTTTTCATGTCTTTGTGATATCTAGTTGTAGTTACGAGCTGTACCCTTCGTTAGCTACGTATATACTAGTGTGTATGTTATAGCTTTATATCCTTGTACCTATGTTCAATTCGTCTATCTCCCAACTTTAGATACATTAATAATTGGAAGAAGAACCCGTTGTGTAAAACAAGAGTAGGCAAAGAGGCACGTGTTGAATATCCTAAGAGGCGCAGGACCGATGCGCACCGAATATGACAGTGTACAATAATGAGTGTACGTCGTCATCTCCCAACTTTAGATACATTAATAATTGGAAGAAGAACCCGTTGTGTAAAACAAGAGTAGGCAAAGAGGCACGTGTTGAATATCCTAAGAGGCGCAGGACCGATGCGCACCGAATATGACAGTGTACAATAATGAGTGTACGACATCCTACACTTTACTATTCTTTTACACTTATACTTTTCTCATACAGTGTGGATAAAGGTCCTTGCGCTGTATGATGTCGTATAACCCTGTAAGACAGCACACATTTTTGATCATCCCAAAACATTTATACTTCCAAATAACATATGCTCATTTGTGATTGGCTCCTAATGTGTGCAGGTTTAAAATTTTGAAGAGAACATTCTTTTCGGTTCTCGCAGTGGTTTGCACAAACAAAAACAGTGATAACCAGTTTCAGGTTGTGCAAAAGTGCCATTGAAATGTGAAAATAAAGATTGTTTTACCAAGTTTACGCAAAGTTCATTGTATCTTTTCTTCCATATTATTTTTCATTTAGTTTAATTCCTTTTTGACTATCTGTAGATAAAAACATTGTGAATATGTTATATACTTTGCGTGAGCGCACACTTTCTTGGTACATGTGTAGGTCAATTAATTATCTCCCAGCTGATGATAAATGAAAACATGCAACTTATGTATTGTATCGCCCTAGCTGTTATGTTAATTTTACATGGGTGGAAAATCTTCAACCAATTGGATGCCTGAAAAATATCCTGATTTAACGTCACATCTTTAACATTTTAAGAGGTGCATTTTCACAGATAACAATTTTAATATCGACAAGGGAAATTTCTCGTAAAGTTCCTTTGCAAGAACCAGCTTTCGTTCTCGCAAAGTTCCTTTGCAAGAACCAACATTGTTTCTCGTCATCTGCGTTGAAATTCTAACCCTGGTGTGATGTTTTGTTTTTGCAGGGGTGTTCAAATGAGTTATTTACAAAGTTGGAAGAAAATTCAGTTTTAGTAGCAGGACTAGTGATTGGAATAGGGGCAGTACAGGTAAGTTTGCTTTGTATTCCCTGCAACAGAATTGCTTTATTTTTTAGGTACAAAATTTGTCGCTATTCAGAAAACGTCAACTACTTCTTACTTTTGGAATCAGAGATGCCAGTCAGTACTTCTAAAAAATCTTGAAACTTATAAAAAAAAATTGATTTTGATTGCAAAAAGAGCTGAATTAAATGTAACAGGGTTCATAGTGGTCATTGAAATCCTTGAAAAGTCATTAAATGTGGTTTGGGTCATTAAAATCATTGAAAAGTCTTTAAATTTTATATGAAGTCTTTGAAAAGTCTTAAAAAGTATGCTGAATGATTGTCAGAGCAGCATTTAACCTGCCAACTATTCTGATTTAGCAAGTTGGGATAATTCTGGTTCCAAGTTTCAAAAGGTCAGCAAATTGGAATATTCTGACGTGATAAAGTCTGTGCAAAAAAGTCTTTGAAAAGTCTTTGAAAAGATGACTTAAAAGTAATTAAAAGTCTTTGAATTCACTCTGGTCTTGACACTATGAACCCTGTGTAACATTAGTGCATATGGTTACAAACAGCAAGACAGCCAGACAAAACGAATGGCTAGCTATCCTTTGGAACTGTTGCCATAATTGATTGAAACACACTGCCAATGGGGCTGTAGCTATAGACAAAAGAAAAGAAGTATATTAAATAGTCCCTCAAGCTTTGTGAATTGGTTTTGAATTAATGCAAACTTTGCCTCTGTTTCTTTTCTCAACAGCTTTTAGGGATGATTTTCTCATTGTGCTTGTGCTGCGCTATAAGAAGATCAGACGATAACAAGAGTTATGCCATATAGCCTCAATGTTGTCCATCTCCCTCGTCTCCCTTACGCAACCCAAGAGATGGACCATCTCCCACGTCTCTCACACGCAACCCAGGGGGTGGAGGAATCAACTCACTCAAAGGTTATCTGCCAGGGTCATTGGAAGGTATTGCGACTCATGAGAATAAATGTATGGTCATCATGTTATTTATCACACTGTTGTTACGCAAGAATGGAAATTATATTGCCAGCTTTTTCTTATGTCAACAGTTTAATAGTTTATTTATTTCTGTTTAAGACATATTTCGGAGATATAGTGGAAATTGTTCACTGGAACATGTGTAAATCATGAGTTCTATGTGAAACAACACATAATTATAATAAGTAAGCTTGGTCTCTCAAGCACTGCACATAATGTCATGTAAATTATTTTTTTTTACTTTAGTCAAAGGTCAGTTACCCTAACACCACTGATCATTGCTGTACATGTGGGTTTATGTAGAGTGATGATCACAGATTGAAAAGGATCGAGATTTGAAACTCACTATACCAACCACACATAGGATATGATTTGATTTGATATGATGTTATATGATATGATATGACATATGATATGACATATGATATGATATGATATGATATGATATGATATGATATGATATGATATGATATGATATGATATGATATAACACATGTAATATGCTGAATCACCATGGAGCTCAACATGGGAGTAATTGGTGCCTTGCTGAAAGTTACATCTACCTAGGCTTGGACTTGCATGGTTTCCTGAAAGCAAACCAGTACATTCAAGATATCTTATGGGCAGGGCATAATTTGTCAATGTATTTGCAAGTTCAGATCTAAAGCAGTTTCAGTTACCAAATTGGATTATCCCAAATTATCTCCATGTTGATTTTAAATGCAGGGATGTGATTCTTCAGGATTTTTCCTGATTTCAGGATTTTTTGTGTAGATTTGTGATATTTTGTTTCAAAATTTCTTGCAATTTTAGTTGTTTTCAGCCAGATCTGGGTCGTTCTAGACCAATTTTATGCTGGTTTTTCAGAATTGTTCACAGCAGCCAGGATTTTTTCCAAAAGGCCAATCACACCCCTGTAAATGATCGTGTAGTCTTCAAGGATTATCTCTTTTCAATCTGTGGTGTCCATGTATTGCTACATTTGCTATGATACTTGTGTTGATGCTAAAAATGTGACCGTCTACCACAAACAATTAGCCAGCAAATTTGATTTTAAAGCCTCTCGCCTTGCACACATTGGGCCCGGGTTTGATTCCAGAGAGACTGCCTTGATGGAATCTCTGAATCTTTGCTAAGATGTTTGTCTGACTCGGTGGGAGCATTGGGTCAGATATTCGATCTTCTCTGCCCCTTACATAAAGTATAATGTAAAACGATTTGTTTTTCAAATATATGAAAAAAGGTTAAAAAATGACAGGAGACTGCTTTGTTTCCGGTGGACAGTCACAAATCGTTATATGAGTGCAAGAAAGTCATATCTGCAATGGCTGCCCTAAGTTATATGCCCTGTCACAAGAATGTGAAAAATCCCTCAAAATTTCTCTGCCTTATGTCAGTGGTTCTTGAAATGGTTCTTCAGGTGATGGTGTCACCTGAAAAACCATTTGTGTCACCTGAAGAACCATTTCAAGAACCACTGACCCAAGACTGGAGATTAAAAAGTGTGTAATCCAAATTTATGACAAATGGCAGCTATTGCAGATACAAATTTCTTGCACTCACATGACGAAATGTACTTATGGTATCTTGAGGTGTTCAGGGTCACATGAAGGTCATTCAGGGTTCTTGTGTAACAGTTATTTTGTTAATTGAAATTCTTTGAAAACTTTAAAAATTTCGTTTTCATTTTACTGACTTTAATATGTCTGATGATCACAAAATGATGATGTGATACTGAGGAACTACTTCAATTAAATCCAGAATTTGTTAGATTATGTTGAAAAACTTGAAAGCAAGTTGAAAGTATCATAAAATCGTAGAAAACATCAGTGTCATAGTAATTTAATAAGCACCGATTGGGTCTGAGTCTGAAACGGCCCTTATTTGTATCACTTGCAAGTACTTGCAGTTGCAAACATTGATGTAAGTTATAACTTGAAACAGAATTTTACTTTTCGGTTTCATGAAGTTAGCAGCTAGCGAACCTGGTTTCTAGTTATTCAGCATGGTAATTGAAGTTATGTTCCAAGAATGTATGATTGCAAATGAAAACTGTGATACAAATTGTTGATAAAAGTTGTCATTTTCCCACATTTTTACCATATCACCACCCATTTCACTTGAATTTATTTAGTCTTCAAATTTGCAACTGATTTGCAGAATTCAGTTTCAAAATGGCTTGATATCATTCATACCTTGTTTTATAAAGAAAAAACATTTTGTTTTATGTTACCCAAGCTATGTAATAGAATTTGACATAAGAATCATGAAAAGTTCGTCTCAGGTTTTCTTGATATCAAAATCAACAATTTTGTTTTTCATTTTGACACATATCAAATAGTTTGATGCCCTTTTCAGATTTAATGAAAGTGCATTATCAAGCCTGGTAATGTTATTTATGAGGAAATAACAGGAACAGGAAACAGAATAATGTGTTTGAAACGACGGCAAACTAAGGGTGCTATTTGATAACAACCATTTTGAAAATGAAGTTCCAAACTTCACGTGCCAACATGATAATGTTCTAAACAGATTTTTTAAACATTTGTAATGTGATTGTAAATAAGTGTAAATCTGCTTGTAACATATCAGATTTTGTTAGTTTTGTTTGTAAGGCTGATTAAACTATTTTTGTTTACAGTAACTCTGTTGGCAATAGACTTTTTCAAAACACGACTTTCTGAGAATATAATTCCCAATGCCAATTTTTACACTTTCTGACAATTGCCGACAGAAAAAGTGCCTCACTAACACTATACCCAGAATGTAAAGTCCATGTTCATGTTAGCTGACTGCGTACAAATTCGAACTTGTAATTAGGGTTAGCACTAACAAGGCAAATAGTGAGATCGCCTGAGATGACTTGTAATTTTAATTATATTATTCATATTTATTTCCATCGTGCATATAAATCAAACTTCAAATGGAAATGTGTCAGTGAGCGTATGGTACCACCAGCCAAAAGTTGTTCAGAATTAGTGCATCTAATCATGTATGGGTCTGGATATGATTATTTTTTACTTTTATTGCACTAAAAAAACCAGAGAATTTTCAGAAAATTTTGTTGACAAAATTGTGCACACTAATAACCTTGCATGTGATTGGTTGAAAAAACGACCAAGTGATTGACGTTCCGGATATTTCCGAATGGATTTTGAAAAGGTCTATTGATAAACCACACCAAAATAATAGACATTTTAGTAGTCGGATATTGCTGATTTTAAATTACTCTAATGAAATACTTACATGTTTTTGTGTAAAATTTACAAATATATTTGTGTTTGAAGACATTTTATTAGTTTTTTTACAGCAACCAAACGATTTTTAGAAGTGACAAATGATACTCGGCCTCCACACAAATTTTTTGCTACCAAACATTTGGTCGTGACGTAGAACTGACGAATGGCTCTAAATAAAATGACTTTAACACTGAGTTAAACAGATTAAAGTTTGCGCTGAAATGCACATGTGTTTAATGTTTGTTACCGGTCTATAATTTTTATTCTATTACATTTATTTGCTTTTACAACCAAATGTTTCGCAGCCAAAAATGTATGTGGAGTCCGAGTATGGTCTGGCCCCAATTCATGTCATCATGCAGTCGCGGATCTAGGATCTGAATTTAAGGGGGGGCGGAGAGTGTGTTTTTCAGCTTTTATAACAAAAAATTGACCAAATTAGGCTGGTTTTGCAGGATTTTGCCAATTTTACGGGGCGCGCTTGCCCCTTCCGCTCCCCCCCCCCCTGGATCCGCGGCTGTCATGACAACATGCTAACTAAGGCCTGTGTTGAAGTAACCTTTCCAGGGTGATGCGCAGAATGTCAATTGTAGGTGAAGCCCAAAACGACGATAGATGGTGTCTATCAAATTACCTATTCTTAAAGTGATATGGAAGATATATCCATTTATACCTATTTTCTGACAAATTTATCTTACTTTTCAAAGTATCAATAATTCAGTGTTTTCATAAACTGAAATAAGAGTTGAGTATTGTATGAACTCATTCATATGAGTTTTATTTGGTAATATATACACGATTAAGAAGCTAGAAATATTTGTCTGTGTACTTGTGCACATTGTCAGCATACTTGCAATTCTAGGTCTAAGGGATATCCAGGGCTTGCAATACCTTTGATATTTTGTCAAATTTTTCCCTGTCCTTACAGCTAATTTAATATCTTGTGTATTAAGTTAAAATGTTCTTTGATTACTTAACAGTTTTAATGCCTTGTAAAACTACAGTACAGCTATTGTTGTAAAGGTAATTATTGGTTAAAATTGGTTAAAGCAAGAATTAATGATAACATTATGAATCTATTTGGTCTATAATGGATTGATAAAAAAATTCTCAAAGGAATGTCAAATTGCCCTATTTAGGGATATGAGGGTCTGCATTACCCATCAAAATCTGGCAATAGCTCTAAATATAAAAGAAAAATACTGACTTGTTGGATAGATCATATTCATTATGATATCACATATACGAACCAAAAGATCAAGTCTTTCAGAAACATTGTTTTCAGGTTTACAAAGGTGTAAAATATCCATTAATTCTGATGAATTTTTCATTTGATTTTCTCAATTTCTTTGAATATACAAATAATTATTTAACATGATACATGTTGACATGATTTCTGAAATATATATCTGGACTTATTGCCTTTACAGCTTGTATCTTCAACATATGTAAACTACATTGGAATAATCCTCATTGTAAATGTGTTTTTCTACATGTTCAAATCACTAATGGTGCGTTCAGAGTCCAGCGATTTCATCACTGCAACATCGCTCGACGTCTACCGATACGCAGTCTTCAAAAGTTATAGCGCACTATGTTTAGCGCGTGTAAAGACTGCTTATTGGCAGACGTCGTGCGATGGAATAGTTGTAAAATCGTCGGAGTCTGAATGCACCATTAGTCTAACATAGTTGGTGTATTATAATAATGGATACTTTTTGTACAGTATTTCTTACAGTGTTGTTTACATGTGTAGGATTTTAGTCAAATTTTATATATATAATGTTAACCCAAATATGTCTATAGGTCAAACAATAATTTATTGGACAATAAAAACAAAAATCCAGAGTACAGGGCCCCACTGTGAATGTAACCCTTACCATGGATTGTTGCTTAAATTGTCCAATAAGTTATTATTTTGCCTATAAAAGGCTATTTGTATCTATTTTGTGACAAACTTGTTACATAGATACAGTATGGATGTCTTAAAGGATTTTTGAAAATCCCAAAATATTTAATTTGCACTTCGATTAAAGTTCATTTTTCTTTACACAGTTACAAATTTCAGTATAATTTAGACTTTACATAATCAAATTATAATTATTAAAAATTGCCCAATTTGATGAATTTTCCTGAAAATAACGTCTTTGTAAATATTGTCTTTGTTAACACATTATGCTGTTTGAACTTTGTGTAAAGTGTTCATTGTAGTAAGCACCGAAGCATTTTAAGATTCATATTTGTGACCCGCAATATCAAAAGGTACCTTAAGAGTCCCAAAATCAAAACTGATTTTTTTTTTTTGGTCTCATATGAAAGATATTACGGTACATAGAATACGCATTAAAGGTTAAACGTTTCTGATGAGATTAGAAATTCGACCTTGGATGTGATTTTTAATTATGATCAGCTTGTATCTCGTAATTTGCAATGCTGACCTTAAGAATATGGCGGGTCACATTTTAGAGCTCTACAGGGCTTTACATGTGGTTTTGTATCATGGTCTAGTGGAATAATGCAGGACCTACAACCAAAATGTCAAGTCCATATGGGCAAGACTAATTAAACAGTAATTGGGTTTTTTTACCCAAGTGATAATGGTGAGCCGTTATGTGAAACATGACAGTCTAAGTGTAGATAAGCAGAGGACAGAAGCCTTAGTAAAATGAAGGTAATATGTTGACCTGACTTATTTCACTAAGAATAAAGCTGTTATAGATAAACTGTGTAATAAAACATGTACAGGTCCAAAAAGGGTTTTGCAAATGTCACCGGTTATACCGTCGTATAGCAGGCTAACCTTGGATCATGCACATCGCCTTTGGTTGCGTAATAGGCTGGAGTCAAAAAGGTAGACTGCCCCCTCTAATGACTTTGGGTGGGAAGAAAATGACAAAAATTCTTGCTATATCAGCCTATTTTTATCATCTTAGTGGAAAACTCTAGCCTCAGGCCGAAAAAATCAAGCTCCAACCAGGCAGTTGACCCCCTGACAAGTGACCCCGGTAACAAGCCTGTTGCCCATGCCTTGTTGGTGCTTACTGGAATCAACATGATATTTGTTGTTTTTTACAATGTAGCTGAATATGGTTTTATTTTGAACACGGTTAAAAAAAAAAGCAAAACCATGTTGCATGGTTTATATAACAAAGTATTTTTAAGTACAAGCTATATATTTATATGTCTATGTTTAATTGCAATGCTGCTACCCTATTTTATTTATTTTCAAACGCTTTTGTTCCCTCTAAAGCTGTGTATCATATCAATCATATCATATCAATCATATCAAGTTTATTTCAATATCATAAAATAACATAGACATCAAAACATTATCAACATAATAAAAAACAAAACAAACTGATATTGAGGAGATAACAAGAGGCCACCAAAGGCCTGAAAGGGTTATCCCCCAAAAACACTAAGTAGGGCCTACATTTCACAATATACCATAAGATTTGACCAAAAGTTGCAACAATTATGCACATAATGTTGTCTCTTTGTCATTCAGATTCTACAATATACTATGGTAAAAATGCCGCTTCATGCGCACCATGGTAGTTAAAATGCAGTTGGTCTATGTATTTAATTTGAAATTTACACCTTAGTAAATGACCCTAGTAACGTCTGACTAAATGATTAATGTGTGCAATCGGATCTGTTATAATATATTTATATTAGCCCTTGGACCTATTTCACTCACGTCTGAATCCATCGCAAATGCCGAACTTCATCGCAAAAGCGAGAGATCATCACATATTTGCAATGAATTTCCCAAAACCGATTTCACTACAATTTTGCAATGAAAAATATCTTGTAGGTGCTAATGAGCATCCACAAAAAACCCATCACAAATGGAAGTTGTCACAAATTTTTGATATCACATGATGATTTTATTTCGCGCCATATTTTGGACGAGATCATCGCAAAACTTGTGATAGGCTTGTCCATGAAGATTAAAAGTGTAAAGATGTTAGTCAAACGATGTTTGCGATGGATTCTAGTTTGCGAGAGTTTTTGCAATCATCACAAAAATAATGTTAGTGAAAAAGGCCCCAGGATTAGCAACTTTAGAGGGAACATTGTCATGACCTAAAATATTTTAAGAGTGTGCTTTTTGACATATTTTAAAAGATTTTTTATACTTCACATAGTTCAAGATGTATATATCTCCTACACTTATTTAAGTAGTATACAAAATATAGGCCTAACCAGAGGAGGATGGACATGACATTCTATTTTATGATTATAATGTAATTCACAGTTTTACTTTGAAAGTACCTAATTTATCATATTATATTAAAAAATAATTTTTTAATTGCAAATCTGTTGAACTACTCTGTTAGTTGTCATGAAACTCAATTTAAACTGAAGACCATTATTTCTTTACACAGTCTAGACATTGCTACAGTACCCATGTGCTTTCATGCACCCAGCAGGTTTCTTGAAGCAAACAAGTTTTGGTGAGTTGAAAATAGATATCATGCCCATCTTCTTCTATAACTGTATTTATAGATATATTCAATATAGCGTGGGGTTGAAACCTCATAAGGTTCATAAAAGTTAATTTATCATTAAGTAAAATTTATTTAAAACAACACACTTCTAAAAAGGAAAACTCGCAAGGAATCTATTTATAAATATAGAATCAGATTTTAATCAGAAGGAGCTTGTTTTGAGACACTTAAGATCGATACTTCAGCTGAAAGAAACCTTCAAAATACATTTATAGCTGAATAGCTAAAGGTATGTTTAAGTCATCAAGTCATTAGTTTAAGGGGTTGTTTTTTCACTTCTTTGAAAAATTTGATGGTTTTCATTAAAAAAAGTGATAAAAATATCAGGATTTATTTTTATATACATGGCTTATTTGGGTCAATATATTCAAAACAAACAAAATAAAAGCTTTTTTTTTTTAGAAATGTTAAGGCTCCAACCTCCCTTAAACTAAATAAGCTTAATCTATTCAAAAGAATTGTTAATAAGCAAATAACAAATGTTTAATAACCATGAAATGAAATATGACCATGCACTAATGAAATAAATAATGAGGTATATTTTCATAGAATTGGAAAGTTTTGAAAATGTTCCAAATAATAATATTTGTATATGAAATTATACAGATTATTCTTAATATTTTTGGTAAGTTAATCATGAAGCAATATTACAAGATTTTCTCTAAAAACAAAAGGTGGATGGGATGGAATAACATTCTGATGTATGATCATGGCAAAATCTCTTTCCCATATTATATTAATTGCCATTATCTAGAGTGATGAAAAATATCAATCCTTTATCATTGTGTTTAACTTTTTGTGTCTTTTTCAAAGTGGTATAGATACGAGTCACAAAATGAGATCTATTTTTTGACATAATCCCTGGTCACATAACCACTGGTCACCGACCAGTATCTGGTAATCCGAAGGAAGCCACTACGCCAGTATGACATCAGAATGACACCGGTGAGCTCTTGCAATGCCCAGTCGGTAGCCGGTCGTATAGACCATAACTGAAGACATTGTATACAAGCCGCAAGGCTTTAACTCAGAATTAAATTCTTGCGGCATGCTTCCAGCGTCCTTGCGGCTCATGGACACCGTTGTCCGCTGAATTCTACCCGGTATGATCCCGTAAACACATCGTAATATTGCCGCAAGGTTATGTGACCAGGTTATCTATCAAGGGGAATAAGTCAGATGTTGGTGACCAATGACCATTATTGACAGGACTTGGAAAACATTTAGCATTTTCATTGAAAATTGCTAACGTATGACTCGTTTCACTTTTATGAATCAGGCTTAGTATTCCAAGTATTTTGCACATGTGATGTTGTTCATGAAAATGTAGGCCTACTAAAATTGTTCGTTTCAAATATGCATGCACCAAGAAAAGCCATCCACCACCAAATTTTCATGGAAAAAGTGTCATAGATGCCATGTTCAAACATATTAAAAGATGAAAATTATATTGTAAACAAAATTGAAATGTGGAAAGTTTTAATTTTGTGATTTTTATAACCACTTTAATCTGTTGTATAAAAAGTTGTACATTTTTCAAATCTTTAACTATTTGTGTAGTTTTAATCCTAAAGTGCTGTTATTTCAAGTATAATGTTAGTTTTTTAAGACATGCTGTATTCGTTTAATAACTATTAATGTTTCAAAACTTTAAAAAAGACTTGAGACAAAATAAAATGTAGGTTTACATTGGCCTAATGGATACAATAAAACTGAAACCCATTAACAAAGATGTTCAATGTTTATGTTCTGCAAGACCAAAGGTTTTGGTTTTGTGTCTATCTGTCTGTTTGGCAGTGTGCGGTCGACATTGTTAACCCTAAACAAAATGGATCAGTTTCAAGAGTCCTGTGTCAGTGGTATGAAAGGTCATCTACGTATCAATTATATGATGTCAGCAAATCTATATGAAGAGTTTGTTTCCAAAAGGGCCTAAATCCACTTTTCATAGTTCTGAGAAAATCAGCAAAAACTTATTCCTTGTTATGGTAAAATCATTTTCAAGTTTTTGCTGCATTAAATGTTAGGCGTTAGCACTCTGACAAAACTGAAACCATTCACGGAAATCAGAGCTTTATAATATATTTTTATAGAGAGTTTTATTTTCACTTTGAAGTGGATTTAGGCCCTTTTGGAAATAAACTCTTCATATAGAGGCCCTGCATGTGACGTAGAATACCGTAAATATGGCGGATGGCTCAAATGCATTCAATAGAAGTGTGACCATTACCAAACACTTCATATTGTCACATCAATAAAAATGCAGCATATCAATAGGTTAATTACAGTATTTTGTTGAATGGACTGCGATACGCCATATTTACGGGAAAGGTCATCAGTCCAAATCCTTTGTTTGGTATCAATCGATAAAAGCATGCAAGGCCTCTATACCATATCAGTTTGTCATGGGACTTTACACAATGGTCCTTGGTGTAGGGGCATATGTGCTACCAGTATATAAGTAGGTTCAAGGGTCATTCAGGGGTCAAATCATCCCTGTGACCTTTCAAATGACACAATAGTCTGAGAACTGCAAAGTACTTTATTCAAAACCATCTGCATAAACTAGTTCAGGGATTCGCAACTATAGCTGGGCATGTGTCAAATTTTGCGCTTTGACAAGTATTAATTGACACTCTTAAAACAAAGAAATACAATGAGAAATAGGCAAGTTTGGCGCTTTCCCCTATTATTTTCTCATTTACATGGCACTTAAGTAAGGACTAGATGAGAACCCTGATCTAGATTGATAAATTCAATAACAAGGTGTTTGGTCACAACAACATTATTTCTAGCTATGCTATGGTCTTTGTTGTACGCTCAATAAATAACTTAAATAAAAATGTGATGTAAAATACTTTGTGTAGTAATATTTCAATAAATGTATCACTTTGTAATATTCTCTGTACAGTTTGTTAACTTGTATCTTTACATTGCAACAGTAAAGTTTGCTACTGACTTAACACACTCAATTGTTTGATTATGGCTGTAAATTTATTTGTCTTCAAGAGTCATTTCTGTACTTTTTACTTAATTTTTTCCATGAGCAAATTTCTGGGTTAGTGCAGCTTATGCTCCAGGAGTTTCTAATTCAAACATGATACTGGAGTATGTTTTTAAGTCAAACATGGTAATGTTGCTAAAGATGCGTTTACACTGTGACGACTTAAGGGCAACGACAAGCAACGTAGACCTGCGGATTGCAGTTTTAAATTATCCGCCCGTCATTGTAAGTTAAAGTCAGTTAACGCTCACACAATCCGCTAGCCAAGCACACTATCATTACTATCAGTCGTTTTAAGTTGCAAGTTTTTAGTTGCAAGTTTGTTACCCTACGTCATAGTGTAAACGCACCTTTAAGAAGGACAGTGTTCCCATAAGCTTGCACCATGCCAATTCAACTTTTTGACAAAGTTGAAGAGGTCCTTGCGCTAATATCACTAGCAGAGACTAAAATTTCTATATAAGCAGGAAACACATCTTTCAACATCCTGTTGTGACAATGACACTAGCAGAGACTGAAAAAGATGATGGCAAGTCTACTATCTCTCTTCTAAATCTATGAGCTATGCTTCCTTCTGATGTTTTTTTTTGCATATCAGGCATGAGATTGTTCAGCTTTTTCTCTGATTCCAGAGTTTTTGATGTTAGAAATTTGCTGATTTCAGAGTTTTTGATGTTAGAAATTACGCAATTTTCTTTATTTTCAGCCTGTTTTGAGGAGTTTTAAAACAATGTTACATGCTATTCTAGATTTTTCATGAAAGTGCACTCTCATGCCTGTACATATGCAGTTGATGTTATGCAAGCTATTCAATTAGTATTATTCTTTTGAAACGATTTGTTTAAAAGTAATTTGTACAACAATATAGTGACATTTGAAAAATTTCTTTTGGAGTCTTTCCCTGTGGATCAAAATGGATTTGGACCAACCCTACACATGCAGGACTGTTTAAAGGAATGACAAAAGCAACAATGCAAATTAACACTTATTCTGTGTTTATTATTATTATCTCTTTTCAGTTAATAATAGATAAGAGGCAACATAGTAATAACACCGTTCTCTTAGGGTGAAAACATAGTCGGCCTCCAAACAAAATTTTTGCTACCAAACATTTGGTCCTGCCGTCAAAATGACAAATGACTCCAAATAAAATATCTTCAACACCGAGTTGAGACCAAATAAAATCTTGCGCTAGATTGTTCATGTATTGAATTGCCATATACATTGCACCAAATGTTTGTTACCGGTTCATACTTTAAATTCGAATGGCAAAAATTTGAAGACGTCACGACCAAATGTTTGGTAGCGAAAATTTTGTTTGGAGGCCGACTATGTTTTCACCCTTACTTGTTTTGAAACACTACCAGTTATTGATTTCTTTAGAATTGTTTCTTTCATTCGTATAGAATAACTGCTTCTCTTTTTATAATAATAAATATATTATAATTTGGATAATTCTCTGTGATATATACATAGATTTGCAATAAATATATGTTCTCTTAACAATAAATACATTTCATACTCTTTGAATAATATCCAATTCAAACAGATAAGTTAACATATTTACAAAATAATACTGATGTGTATTGCAATAGGCAACATCAAATTCAAACAGTCAAATTCTTTGTACGTTCAAATTAAAAACAAATATTCTAAAATGAAAATACAAATATTCTAAAATGAAAACATCATTGTGCAAAAAAATGGAAAATAATAAATGTGTTTTCTGTGATCATTCTGATATACCATAAGATTTTTAATCCTAACTTAATAGGCCTACTACAAAATATCATTTTTGCTTTACAATGTTTTTGATAACTTTATACAGGCACTTTGTTATGTTTTTGGCAACTTTTTTAGAAAGTACAAATAGAGTAATCTAATATGAAAAAAAAATCATCTTAGCTTGGCAATGTTTTTGATAACTTTATACAAGGCACTTTGTTACATTTATGTTTTGAAAACACCTGCGGATTGCAGTTTTAAATTATCCGCCCGTCATCGTTAGTTAAAGTCAGTTAACGCTCACACAATCCGCTAGCCAAGCACACTATCATTACTATCAGTCGTTTTAAGTTGCAAGTTTTTAGTTGCAAGTTTG
>JXSR01S011425.1:107590-122871 GCA_000969725.1 Ophiothrix spiculata
AAAACCATTCAATGAATGGAAAGACTGGACTTTGTTACTGCTTTTACATATTCATATGAGTTGAAAATAACTTTCTAAATGATCTGGACATTTACAGTGTAAATAAAATTAGCTGTTGTTTGATAAAAAATCAAGTCAAAATTGTCAATTTGAGCTAATTCCCGTGCACGGACAACAGTACAAGTTGTTGTATTTCACCAATTTGCGCAAAAATCTAAGGTCAGACATACTAAAATCAGTTATGGTTGGTAGGAATATACTATAGTCATTCTAAAAGGAGTTTCTAAGTGCCTGTATCAAAACGGCAACAGGTTGAAGTGATAAAAGGCCTATTTTTTGTACACATTTATCAAGGACAATGGCCATTTTAAGCAAATGAGACATATTTTACAATATGGTGTAGGAAACCTATTTCACCATATGTATTATACATTTTTAACTAATTGACCTTGACCTCTGAAATGCATTTTTTGAGGTTTGACCCATAGGGTATTTCTTGTTTACTCTTCAGAGGCAAAAGAAAGTATACACTGACTCTGGGGATGAGGCTGTTGTAAAGACATAAGAAATTGAAAATACATATACCAATAATTTTATATTTTATGCCATGTCTCCAAAAACATCAAAAACTATACTGCTTCCGGGTGAACCCTAGGGGATGAGAATATGATCGAAACCTATACCTTTAAAGTATACAGTAACTGAATTAATGCACATAAATCAATATGACCACAGGGAAATAAATGAGTCTGTATTTACTCACAGAAAAAACAAAATGAGTCATTTTAATACTCACTTAATTAAGCCATAGTGTATCAGTACATTGACAAAATGACTTGCTTTGTACAGTTTTTGAGTCATTTTGTGCATGTACTGACACAGTCACACTCTGCCTTAAGCATAGATTTACCGGGGAGATAAAAGGCACGCATTTGGGGTATTCAGGTTTTTGCCGATAGCTGACCGATGATGCATCGCACCTTGTCATAATGTGCGAATATTACACGCACACACGCATCGCGTGCAGGTTGGCGTACTTTGCGTAAAGTATTATTTGTGCAGGTTGTTTCTACGCGTAACCCCAAATATTTAAGCTCCAAGGCTGATGACGCCATTAAACAGGCTGGTATATATATACAAAGCCTGGTATCTCCCCTGTAAATCTATGGCCTTGAGTTAAATGACTCACTTTTTTCTGTGCTGAATCATAGTCATGTACCCAATTTTGCTGATACAAATGAACTTGTTTTTAAGATTTGTAAATATAGAAGCAACAAAATAAATCAAAAATAATTTACCAAAATCATGAAAGATTCAAAATGGTGGAATTGGTCTTTTTTAATTTAGGTGACCAATTTAATTTTTCTTTTCAGAGGACATCATGAAAAGTGGACATGTTGAAGGAGGCGAAGATCCTGAATGGCTTCAAGCAGAACGTGATTCTTTTAAGATGCATCGCGACAAAAATTTTGACGGCTACCTAGATCATACCGAGCTGAGAGAATGGCTATTACCAACAAGTTATGACATTGCTGAAGCTGAGGCAAAACATTTGATACATGAAGTGGATAAAAATGATGTAAGTTAGTAAGAACCTTGTCCATTTATTTGTTATGGGTTACTATAGGAGATTCGGATCAAGGACTATAAGCTTGCATGGACCAGAATTTCAATGAGCTAATATGGCTTTTGGCCTCTACTTTTTATGTGAAAGTATCGATACACCATGCAGGATCACCATCATGACAATTATCATGGATTAATGGAACTAATGGAGCTGGGATCTGTTTAATGAGATCATAGCTCTGGATTAGAGCTGAAACCAGTGGCGTAGCCAGGTTTTCGTAAATGGGGGGGGGGCCCAGAATATGAAGACGAACCGACAGAATTGGATTGACCATGCGAGCGAAGTGAGCGGAGCGAATAACGGGTGGGTCCAGGGGCCCGTCTTAGGGCCCCCCCCCCTGGCAGCTCCGGGTTTTTAGCTATTTGACACACTGCAGGAAGGCTAATTGAAACATTTTTGGATTTATGTAGTTATAATGGTGCCAAAATGCTGTGAAAATCATCTATATGAGGTAATTTTTTTAATTGTCGGAAACCGACGTTGGCAGGCGGCCTACAACCGCTTGGACCGATGGATTGTTTATGCGGTATCGCCGCCCGGCCTGCGACTGGTCGGCTCAAGTTTACCGACGGGCGCTTTTTAACCGGCCCCCCCTCTAGCTACGCCACTTGCTGAAACTAATAATGGACAAGTGACAGTAAGGGTCAAACTATAGTTTTTATAAGCTACCAAATATTTATAATAATAATAATCATTTGTAATGTGCCATCAATCTAGTAGTACTATTCCAAGGTGCAAACATGAAATACAAAACAACACAGTTAAAGATCTAAGCATTGAAATACAAAATACATTTTTAGATAAAACCAATTGAAAAGATCAAGTAAAGTTCATTACTTATATGTTTTGTTGTATAAATGAGTCTTTTTAATAATAAAAGATTAAATAAATGAGTCTTTTTGGTGCAACAAGTCTTTGTTATCTTAAAATCTGATAAATAGTTCCAATGTAGTTTCTATTATATTAATAACGGAGGCATGGTGATGAAAAATCAGAACACCACATTGAGGAGTATTTGGTGAAAATGTTTGGTGATTTACAACACCAATTATCCGTTATTGATTAGAGGATGCATTGGAATTATATTATATTACTAGATTATAAGATAACAAAGACTTGTTAGTTACACAAAATATTTGTTAGCTCAAAAAGAACTATAATTTGACCCTTACCATAACTCCCAGGCTCTGTTCACTAATCCACCCTATTATTTTTAATTTTACTTGAGCGGCATTATAAAAATATAAAATGTAGTTAAAAGCATAGAACATCTGATAGAATCGGGGATTGAATTGACTGTTAAAGACCGATTGTGATAATTTTCAATTTTGCCTAAAGCTGAATTCATACTCAAAACGCAATGCGTTGCGTTTCCGATAATTTTCACCGCAAACGGCACCGCAAATGAATTCACACTCAAAACGCAAACGGACTGCGGCAGCCGATGACATGAAAACGCAATGGAAAGTTCAGCTTTTCTCAACTCGATTTGCATTGCCGCAAGTGGTGTTGCATTTTGATATCGATTGATCGGAACTCCTCAAATCTTTTACTGCACATGCTCGGTGCGTTTGCGTCGAGTCTGAATTCAGCTTAAGTCTTTTTATAAAGTAAATCTAGTATTTCTGGACCCAGACTTAGCATGACACCAACATGTACAGTACTTCGAAATTCAAATCAAGCTCCTTATATAATACCCCGTTCAGACAGAGCCAAAAAGTCATCTTTAGTCGTATTCAAGTTATATCGAGTTCAACATTCACTTAAAATAATAACTGTGTGAACAGTTCAACTAGACTTATACAGGGTTGTGAGAGTTCAGCTTTTAAGCTGATTTCAGCTTTTTTAATGCCTTCAAAAGAATTGTCTAATTTGAGCTTTTTCTTTCATTTTCAGCCTGTTTTAGGTATTTTGTCACTATTTTCAGCTTTTTTCAGCTCTTTTATCACATGACTCTCACACCTCTAGGTCACTTACATTGTCTTTCAAAAAGTTGTCTTACATCAAATTTTTAAGTCGATGTAACTCGACTAACGACGACTTTTCGTATTTGTGTACACCTGTCATCGTAAGTCGAGTTGAATTAGTGTTTACTTCTACAGCGCATTGACCTGGAATGAGTAAAGTTCATTTCAATTGACTTCAAAATCGTAGCATGTGTGAACAGGACTCGTAGATCGAGTTACTTTTTGCTAATCCAAGGTCGTGTTTGAAATTAAGAATGGACTCGATATCAACTTAAGACTACTTTTGTCTGAACGGGGTATAAGTGAACCTTAATAATGTGACTGTCCACCATACCCAACACACAGCTGTAAATTCTGCATCTGGGGCTGATTTCACTAACATAATTAATTGCAAAAACTCTTGCAAACCAAAATCCATCAAATTGAACCTTGGTTTTAAAAAGGTAAATAACAATATGGGGCAAAATGATATGTAATATTGAGAATTTACATTAATTTACCACATTTGTGATGGTTTTGTCTATTTTGGGAATGCTCATAAACATCAGCAAATTATCCGTTGCAAAGGAAACTGTTGCAATGTTTTTCATCACAAAGTCAGAGAGAAATCGGTTTCTGAAAATCGCGATAGTCATCCGGGTATTACAATGAAGTTGGAGCTTGCCATGAATAAAAGACGTTAGTGAAAATCGACCGACCCCTGCGTGGGCATTTACACTTAAGGCAATACTATAAAGTGTTCAAAATGAAGTGCCCCTATCACCCATGACTTTTGATTTTTTGGGCTTATTGGGTTTGTTTTTGGTAGATATGAATACCCTCCAAACGATTTGGCTCAAAGATGCTTTCTTTTTCTGTTATGGCCATTTGTTGAATTAAATTCGGGATCCCGAATTTAATTCCACATGTATTATATAGTACAGGAAAGCATGCATGTGCTTTTTATCCATTTTTTGATTGCAAAAAACAATTGTTTTTTCACAAAATACACTTGAAAATGCTTTTAGATAGTCGCATTCCTCCATTTTATGCTGTTTTTAACATGAATTATTTTTGATCAAATTCTTATAGTATTGCTTTAATTTGCAAAGACCATATCACATATTTGTATAACCCAGTGAACATTGTACTACTTCCACAAGTGAACTTATGCCCATAAAGTGAAGTTAATTCCAAACTGACAAAAACAAGCTGAACAAATGTGACCGTTCATCCCAAACCAGCCGTAATTATGCCACGTACCTCTTGTCATTTTCACTTTTTTAATTATTTGTAAAGAGCATGCTTTAAGGATTAAAATGACACCCTAATGAATATCACACAGTTTCCAGAGGTCAAGTTATGGTCCGTCAAAGGTTGTCAGGGAGTAAAACATATTATAACTGAGATAAAAACATTCAAAGATCAGTAAGCCTTACATATTCTGTTGATTTTATAAAAAATATGCAGATTTATTTCACATTTCCTATTATTTTTTTCAAATGAAACTTTGTTGGTATTTTAATGTAAGCACAAGGATTGTGAATCTATCAAAAATCAATTTCGGAAAAATAACAACCTTGACATGTATTTCACCTGTAGTGTAAAATGAATCGAAATATCTGGCATTTAGGGCTCATACAGACTGGACATGTAGCCACAAATGTGAAATATTTCCTTTTAGAATATTGGATTGTTTTATTCTCAAACAGGATCGTATACTTTCAAGAGAAGAGATTATGGAGGAATGGAAAACTTTTGTACCCAGCAGGGCCCTTCTTGCTGAACGTGATGAATTATAAAAGATATTGGAGTTATTATAAGGGTAAGTAGATCACAGAAATTTGGGCAACCCATTTCCCTGGGGAGGGGACCACTAACATGTGTGGAAATAATGGGTAAATGTTGCGGCCAAGACCCCTTTTTGTCCCCACCGAACGATTTCGAAAAGGGGACTATAAAATGGGCTCAGTCCGTGCGTTTGTGTGTCTGTGAAAATGTTAACCAACATTTTCTCAGAGACAGACCAAGGGTCAAACGTTCCTGAAACTTGACGGGTGCACTTAGAGGGTGGGGACGATTGCTGACGCCAACAAATAATTCAAGGTCATGACAAGGTCATCAGGGGTCATTCAAGGTCAAAGAAGGTCAAATGGGGTAAACCTTGTTTCCAAATTAAAAAAACCTTTTAAATAGCATTATCTAAAAAAAGATGCATCTCTCCTGTGCTTGCTCACCCGCCTCTGCTTGGAAATCATCAACTTATGGCCAGTGCTGAGTGTCTAGATGGCATAGTTGCCTTAGCCTTAGCACATGGTGTATTCAGGAGTTGATTGATTGTCACTGGGGATGTTGAGTCCCCTCCATGTTCAGGTGGTTAGGGAATAGATAATTATAATAGATATGATAATTTGTAAGACCTAATAATGTCCCAGTTATTGTCATCAAGGTCACAGGAGTTCAAATGGGGTAAATGGCCTCATTTGGCGCTGACATATTCTACGCACCGTGTAAACCTAAGTTCTACTTGTTAAATCTCTTCTCCCTCTCCCAAAGACCTCCATTTCAAGCTTTCATCAGTTCCTTCCCCTCTTCCAGTGAGAGTGGTCAAAATTAAAGTGCAATTGTTAGGGGATGGTGGTTGACCATTTTCAATTATTATATTTTTATGGAAAAACTTAGTTTATTAGACCTTAATGTTGAAACAAAATCTGTTCCGAAGACTCAAAGTTTGACCCCCCCCCAAAAAAAAAAAGTTCCAAAGCCAATATATGTTAGGCCCTAAATTTGATAATAGGACAATATTCAGGTAATTTTAGAAGTCAAGTAATAACTGTAAGTGTAACTGTTATATTTTTGAGCCTACCAGGCACTGTTGAAACAAACAAACAATAACATGGGCAACATTTTCCAGTATAATAACGTTTATGAAATGTATATGGAATAACACTGATTTGCCGATGCAAAAGGGGATCCCCCGGGGTTGTTTAGCAATTGCATTGGAGGTGTTATGCACCTTTTGTAATATACACAATGGAAATAACCTTGGGTATTCTTTTAATAGGCCGAGGCCAATTAGCATGTTTTGTTTTATGGCCCTGTTGGAAAAGACAAAATTATTTCAGTTGCCTATCTGTTCTTTGTCACAGTAGGACGTTATCCAGAGAGTGAAAAACCCACCCTAGTAGGGAATTCCCGTTTGATATCGCAACTTACTCCTCTTTCGGGATTAAAATGTACAGGAATGAATAAATCAATAAACATCATTCTGTAAAGAGGTTGGGTTAATTCCCGGGGTGGGGTACTCAAAAAAAATTGGTAGGTATGTGAGATCCGCGATATCGAACATAGGGTTTTACGGAACGGATTTTTGGTCAAAAATAGGGTCTATGGAACTGATTTTTTTCCCGGATTGAGGTCTCAGGAACTGCCTTTTTCCCATAAAAATACGACTATTTGAGCTGAAAATCGCTCAAAATTAGCTTGAAAGCATAATAAAAGACATTTCTTTGAAAATGGGGTCTTGGGAACTGAAGTAATCTTGAAAAGAGCATCTTGGGGAGCAGAAGAGGAGGCTTGAAAAGGGGGTCTCGAGGGCGGCACATACCCGTACCTTCCGTCAATGTAAGTACCCCCCAGGGGTTAATTAGAGTCGCATAAATTTATGAATGCAGAGATGCCACTTTTCAGTATTTACATTGAAATTCAGTATTTTTAGAATGTGATAAAAGTTTTAAGCATTTTTTTCTCAAAAAAGCATACAAAATTATCATTTAAATTATGAATAAAGTACATGTACACTCCCGGTCAAAAGTGTTTGCGCACTCTTAAATATGGGAAAAAACGTAATTATTATATCAAACGTCCAAGACTCTGAACTAAATTCACGTTTTTATAGGTGCCTAATGTATCCAATATAAATAATCTTTGTTTCCTCAGATATTTGATCTTCAATAACCATAGAAATGGCCGATTTCCTGGACCATATACAAATGCACCACAAGCACTTTTTGCTATGTGCCTATGTAGTTTAATTCAGTGCTTGTTATCACCTTGTAACCGTAAAGAACATTAATCAGGTCACAAGTTTTCCAACAAATGCATACCTGCCAACTAGTAAGATTTAATCTTATTTAGTAAGATTTTTGAGGCTTATGACAGCAGAAAATCTTACTAAATCAGATTTCTGGATCTGTGAAATTACATAACTTCTGATACTTTTGTGTGTAAAATCTACTTTTTAGTGAAATAATCTACTTTTGGGGTTGCAAAGTCTACTTTTACAAATTTACAGGTTGGCAGGTATGCAAATGTGCAGTTACTATTAAAACTCCGTTTCTGAATGTGCGGAAGAAAGTATACAAGTATGTTTAACACGCCATATTTTCAAATGCAGTAAATTCAGATATCAATCCGAAAAAATATAACGCAAAAGATGGACGGTTCTCGAGATATGGCTGATTAAAGGTTTTGTGGGCAAACACTTTTGACCGGGAGTGTATGTGTCATTTAAGCTAATCAGTAGTCATTAGTGTTAAAGGACATGAGGCACAGCCTTCTAGAACCTCAACATTGCAACAGCCTTCTAGATCCTCATGACTGGTGAAACTAAACTACACTTGCATCATTCTAACTTTCAGTGTTTAATTCAAAACCACAGTGGCATCTCTGATATTACAACTTTTGAAATAAATGTCACAAAACTTGAATATTTTTTCATCTTGTGTCAATACTTATCATCAATATTATGTTGTATTTCCCTTCTCCACAGAAACATATTGGATTGCTGGAGGTTTTACATTTGCCATATTAGGTGAAAAACTCTCAAAATTGCTTCAACCAATTTGGCTAAAATCATGATGTCAATTATCCAACTTTTCGGATAAAACAAGCAGAATGCAATTAAGGGACGGGACATCAAGGACTACAGAAACAACATGCTTCAACCTCGTACCAATCAGGAGCCCCCATAGACTATGAAATTAGGCAATTTGTCTATTTTGACCACCATTTTTTCACAAATGGTAAACTAGAATGGAGTTGAAAACCACTGATTATCATTCATGATAAAAATTTGTTCCTCCAGTCCAGATATATCATCATGATTTTTTTTTACAATTTGTATTATATATTACAGTGGAAACTCATTGTAACAAAAATTGAATTAAGAAAAAGACCTGTTATACAGGTATTTTTCCTGGAGCATTATATTAATTTCTTTCGGATATAACAAACTTTTGGATATAAAGAAATTTGTCTATCCCCAACATAATGAGTTTCCACTAGGCCTATTACATGATACACTCATGTTGGCAATAAGATTTTGACCTAATATGCGATTCAGAGAATTTTGCATTTCATGTATTGATAATAAGGTGCTATGTGTTTAGATTAGAACTACTACAGTTAGTTTAGTATTAGTTAGATGTCCCTTCCTCCTATTTGCTTGGCTCCAAATCCAAGTTCCACAAACCCCCTCCCCATGCAAGCAAAATGCCAGAAGTTTTTGGTTCAGGCGCTCAAATTTGTCAAAAGTCATTCCTTATGAATTGGGGCTGCTCACTTCTGAAAAATAGTTTGAGTGTTCTTTCTCAACATTTCCGACCCCCCTGGCAGTTATCTCAAAACTTTACATCTGTCTTTTTTCAGCTGATGAAAATCTAATACAGACTTGAGAACAGTTATACGCTGCGGAAGTAGTGACATCATAATTTATGCAAATCACCAAACACGTGCGATCTGGATCCAAACAAATGATCATGTCCAAAGTGGTTCCACTTATCACACGTATTAACCATTGGCGTACGTACATACAAAAATCAGACCATCTTTTCACTCGCTTTTTGTGCACAAACTGGAAAAAATAATGACAGGGATGACCTGGTCTATTATATGTCTCTTTTCTATAACATATTACCTTAAATTATCTATGCTTATTTTGCTGCTTTTGGATTCAAGAGTAATAAAACTAAAATAGAAATTATTCTTCATAGACTTAACATGTGGCTAACCAGATCACACGTGTTGGGTTAATATCATAAATATGACGTCACTACTTCCACAGCGTATAGGAACTGACTCTCACTGATGTACACCTCAAGTATATCTTACATTTTGGTGCTATTATTTTACATTTCATTGGTGCTAGTATTTTTAAGAAACACTTGTTTGTAATGATCATGTACAGCAGATTTGTATTTTTGAATATGGTCTTGTAATTTTAAGGATTTTTTGAAGAACTGTGTTTAGATAGGCTTATATTTTTTGGGCTAATTTAAGAACTTGGCAATAAAACTCTTATTTTGACAGCTATGCACAGATGTTGTATCCTCTGTTAAGAGCACAGTTAACCCCTCATTTTTTGAAATATTTCATGCTTTGTACCTCAGCAACAGATAAGTAAATCCATACAAAAGTATGCATTTCTGGATGTGGATTTTCATGATGGTCAAGTCAGTTTTGGACCAAAATGCATGATTTTGGACCAAGGTTCAAAAAACCCTTGTTCTTGGATCACTGTATTTGTAAACAACATAACTAAATTTTGAAAAAATAAAATTTGGACCTCTTATGCTTTTTAGAATCTAGAAACACATGTCTAGGAACGCATTTTTCAAATTTTTGATTTTTGCCTTACTTTTTGAAATATTGCCCAAAATTGGCCAAAAATTTTTTTTTTGTCATTTTTAGCCTATTTTAGGCAATATTTCAAGAAGTATGGCAAAAATCAAAAATTTGAGAAATGCGTTCTTAGACATGTGTTTCTAGATTCTAAAAAGCATTCGAGGTCCACCTTTAATTTTTTCAAAATTTAGTTAGGTTGTTTACAAATATAGTGGTCCGAGAACAAGTTTTTTTGGACCTTGGTCCAAAATCATACATTTTGGTCCAAAACTGACCAAACCATCACCTTCTACATGAAAATCCACATCTAGAAATGTATACTTTTATATGGGTGTACTTATCAGTTGCTGAGTTACAAAGCGTAAAATATTTCAGGAAAATGAGGGGTTATCTGTGCCCTTAACCCTGTGGAGACAGGCCAGACATGGAAAATCCCTTATGGTCAGTAAAAGTTAAAAGTGACAATCTTAATACAACTTACAGAAGATGAAGGCACTATTCCATAGAAATTAGACGCCAATTTTCAGTGCTATATTAGCCTTGTAGAAACACAGTTCTCAGTTACATCAAGGTTTTGTTTGCCATTTCATGTTTATCTTTTTTGGAAGTTTGAATCATCACTCTATTCTCTGTACATTGAAACATAAATTGTATATATTCTTGTCATTTATTATGTGGTTTTTGAATTGTTACCGTGAGATTCCTATATTCAAATGATAATCTGGTGTCAGTTTCAGTTCCTGGAAAATCTGAAAATACCGTATTCTAAAGAAAGAAAATGCTCAAGGACCAAACCCGGTAAAGCGTTTTATATTGAAATCCAGTAGAAGTAAATTTCTAGTATATATAGAATTTTTGCTTCAGAAATATAGTATTTTTGCTTTAGAAATACAGTGAAACCTTGTTAACACAAAATCACCTGGGACAATGGATTTAGTTTGTGTTATCAGGATTTTGTGTTATCAAACTGAATTCACACAGAAAATTCACACTTGGGACCAAACAACCATTTTGTGTTATCAAGGTTTTTGTGTTCACTGTACAAATTTCTACTTAATTTCTTTATTTTTAGAAAGCCATATCAAAATTAAAATTTTCAGATTTGGAATTGTCTTTTATATTTTACATGAATTTGGAATTTAGTATCTACTGCTGATAGCATAAAACTTCTTTAATAAAACCACCTCATTTTATTATCTGCCATTATAAATATCATGATACAGTGAGTTGAGCAATGTAATATTTGTATACAGTATAAAAATTTTCAGAATTCAGAATTTTTTGCCCCATTCTGATGTTTTGCAAAACTCTAGTCATTTTTACACATTTTCATGAAACATCCTAGAGATACATATTCCCATGCCAATGACTTGCATAAATCAATCAGGTCTATCCACAGGCGACGGAAGTGTGGAGATAGGGGACATGCCCCTCCTAAAGTTTATGTAGAGGGGACGGGAAAAAAAAGAGGGAAAGGAATTGCCACCACATTTTCAATCGTCATCATTGTTTCCCCTTATTCTTGATAATTGAAATGTGAAAATAAAAATAAATAAATAATTGGACGCTTTCACAAAATTTAAGATATCATTTAGGTTTTCAGTTAAAATTGGCCATTTTTGTGCAAATTTCAAGGTTATTAAACAATTATTAACTAAAATTTGCCGATTGTATCAAATTTTTGTGTGCGCATGCCAAACAAATCAATGATTTTTTCTCCAACCATTTTTGCTCAAAAGTTTCTTGATCAAAAAAAATAGCCATCCCCCTAAAATTTTTACCTTCCGCTACCACTGGGTCTATCAAGACAAAGGTGCATTTGAGCAAAATGTTTCTCTACTGGCATGTAGGCCCATATTTTATCCTGAATTTTTAAATAAAGTAGCAACAAACAAAAGCCATTCTGATAAATAACCAAAACAGCCCTTGGTACGATTGCTGTACATCATTGCTAATGTTGCATAAAGTTTTCTAGTTGAGAATGTAGTCACAAAATATGCCAAACCCTTGCCCTAATTATATCTTGATGGAGTTGGACTGTTATGATAATGAAAGAATGTTGTGCGAGTAATAAAATGTCTACATCTCGATGATAACATTAACATTTTTTCTACATTTTTGTATTAGTAAGCTGTAGGCTTGTTTCAGAGTGCCTGTTGTGGCTGTTTTACAAGTGTGACATCAATCATTTCAAGTGCTCAATCTCGTCCTTTTAATATATACATATGTTGTGTTAATTGCAACAATATGTCATCATTTTCAGTTAGAGAAATTTAACCTTTCTCATGCGGACCACCTTGCAATATGTAAATGTGCGATAGTGCTATGCAACATTGCGGGAGCTCGAAATTGCAAATTTGTAATCGTTTTCTGCATCTACCAAGTCGAACCATAACAGCTACTCTGAAACAGCGTAAGTCTGAACCCACATTTTATGGCCTACTAAATAGGCCTATTCGGTGCTAAGTTTCAGTGTGTGCTATTAAAGCTTTGTTAGAATACAGTTATTAAAAGTGGACCAAGTAAATTATGTTGTTTTTGCTTTGATATTTTATGAGTGTTTTTGCTTTAATTTGTGTGTATACTTCTTATCCTTAAATAAGGAGTGTGCACAAAAAATATTCCATATTCATATTCCAAATGGCGCCCATGCTCCAAGAAACGCTCATCATTAAGTTTCTGAATTTGAAAATAAATAAGTGCCCACATCTACCTAAGGCAGGGGTATCAGAAGGAAAATAAAAGTGGTGCGGCTCTCGGTAAAAATGGTGCGGCCTGTGGTCAATTAGATATCAAAAATGAGGAAACAACTAAGCCCCAGAAGACAACAGTTACTAAAACAAATTCGTACAGTACTGTGTTTGGTTATTTATGCTAGGACAATAATAAACATATTAAATTAGATTAAATTTGTTTTTTCTGGCTGAAAAATGGTGCAGCCAAAACCCACATGGCCTACACGGTTCCGACGCCCCTGACCTAACGCGACTTTGTTAAGCACTCTGGGTGCTTATTGGAATTAATGTGGTAAAGGGATTTGGGGCACTTTGTAATCAGAGGTGTGTATCATGCTTGTAAAAATAAAAACACAGAAAAAGGCTTGAAACATGAAAAGGATGCCGAATCAAGAAACAGTATTTTTAGGGAGAGTTGATACAAAACAAGACGCCTGTGTGAACGACCGCTTACTTCACTGTCCGCCTACTTTGTTGATCGCCGACTTCATCATCCATCATAATGGAACAATTTGACATCTTAACCTTTGAAATTGGACAAACTTGTAAATTTGACCTTTCTTTTGACCTTGGGTGGCCTTTGGATAAATTTTTGACCTTGAATGTATCTCAAAGCAACTTTTTGACCATTTTGGAAATTTGACCTTGGATGACCTTTTGACCTTGCCCTTGGGTCAAGCACTTTCTATGGTCTAAGTTTAATCCATGTGGGGTCAGAGGAGTTCATGAATTATGACTGTGACCTCAAAATTACCTAGGATGACCTCGGGTCAACTTTTTGAAATTTGACCTTTTGACCTTCACCGCACCCCCCCAAAAAATCCCAAACCCCCTCATGTCACCAAGTTTCATTACCATGATAGCCCTTACGGTTTAGGAGGTATACTTAAAATAAAAAAAATACACATAAATTATGCAAATTAGGTACTTTATATGCATAGTTTACGTTCAAATTGTATGCAGCACCAATTCAGTTTCAACCCTACCCACTCATCAACATAGGGCATACGGTTTCCATGATTTGCTCCGGACAAGAAATGTGGGCGGGGGACAGTTTTATGGAATGGTATGTCTCTTCCTGAAAATTTTTCAGGCGAGACAAAAAGTATGTTACCAGGGTATGATTCTGGCTAAATTTGAAAAATCCTTGTTTAGGGTCAATTTATCATGTAAGTGTCAGTTTATTAAGAAAGTCATATCATATCTGCAATAGCTCTGAAATTTAATTTGGAAAGCTTTTGGAGATACGACTTTCTTGTACTTGCATGACAAATTTCTTTGGCATTTACAAGCATGATGTACAAGTCTCAGTACAACTTCCTCCAGGGTTGTTTGAACCCAATAGAAATGGGGGACATTTTATTTGTAAATGTTAAAATAAATGGTGCTATTCATAAAAACCATGACATACTAGATGTCGTTATGAGTGCCGATATCCCTTGGTGACGAATTACACCAATTATAGGAATGGGCCATACAGATAGATATTAAAATCAGATCCTACACCAAGTCGATAACTAAAATATACAGTAGAACCTTATGTTATGTTAACACAACAACCCTGATGGTGTGATAGTTTCGGTCAATTTCTTGACTTCAAAATCCGCCTGTGCGTTATATCCTCAAGCATATGAGGTTGCACAATATTGGAAGAAAGAAAGAAAGTATACAAATATTAACTGCTTATGAGTGTGATAGTAAAAATATACCATCCCAAATTGAAATATTGATTAGTGAAATGGAACAATAAATCTTTCAATGAGGGTTGGTATATTTTTACCATCACACAAATATAAGCAGTTAATATTTGTTTTATATAACTCGTCTATAGATTCTAGTCATTTGATAACACATTTAAACTAGTGTACTTACCCATTACCCATGTAGCAGAAACCAATAGGTCCCTACTGTACACTGCAGTTTTGATATACTATCAAACAGATGAAAGTGATAGTATACAAATATTGAATGCCTTAGGCCCGGTGCAGACTCCTCTGTCGTATAGAATATTTTGCTTAGAATATTCTATGCTGACGACAAAATGATGTAGGCAATCGAATATAACTGTGTGTTTTATATGATGACCTACGTCATTTTGTCATAGAATATTCTAAGCAAAATATTCTATACGATAGTGGAGTCTGCACCGAGGCTGAGAGTGCAATAGTATACAAATATTGACTGCTTTGAGGGGCATGGTTTAAATTATTTTCCCAAGGTGATCTCAAAACCATGAATATGCCCTAAGTCACCGAGGGGAAATAATTTTAACCATACCCCAAACAAAAAGCAGTCAATATTCGTTTTATATACCGAATATATAGATTTTTGTCCATTGGTTGGTTAAAA
>JXSR01S011426.1:28287-43546 GCA_000969725.1 Ophiothrix spiculata
CATTCAAGTTTTACCAGTACAGAAACTTTAAACTCGATTTTCCCAGAACTATATTTTTCTGAATCAACCCGATGCCTTATACCAATTTGGATGTAACTTTGCAATTGAACATCCAATAACCAAAAGCAAGGTGTTATGTTAAAGCTTAAAATATAATCTTTCAGATGAGACCAAATATCAATTTTCATTTTGGGACCCGTAAGGTTCCTTACGATATGACAGGTCACAAGATCATAACGAGTTGATTTCAGCGGATACATGTGATAGTATACTTCCCTCAAAGTGCTCCATACAGAGAAAAATTGAAAAACTACACTCCCCTCATACTACACATAATATCAACCCAAAAGGGCAAAGTTCACAGTAACCCTACAATGTAATACAAAAGTTTTATGCAAGACAGCAATCAGGTTTGCTGTCATATGGAAAAGTAGTCTCTTTTGCTAATAAACCAAATTATGCACGTTTTAACATGGGGATTTTACCCATGTTTTGGAACATTTTATTCTGTAAGAAAATAAATATGTAAATACAAGTCTTCCGCAGCTCAAATTTTACATTAATAACTATTCTTCTAACAAATTATTAAAGAAAAATGAGCAAAATGATCATAGTTTCCATGGACAGGGCCTGAAACCAATGCCAGAGTCAAGCATTTTTCAATGAGGAAATGTCCAGTTTCGCCAATTTCTCCCGTTCATGACACCTTCTGGCTGCCCTCTCGTGCTTAGGCTTCTTTTGTTCATGCTCGTGCATTTGATATTTCTATTGCCAGTTTACTACGCTAAACATTGATATAAAACTTTACAGGAAGATATTGTACAACGTACACCATCCAATCGCTAGATCCAATTAAGAGAGTGAGTTATTGTGCACTGACCCGAGAGATTAATAACACAATGCCTGTCACTGGGAGATTGATTTAATGAGACAAACAGGCCAAAACCTTTTCATACATGTGTTTAGCAGCGAACATGGCTTACTTAGGTAAATATTGAAAATCCCCATCCATAGTGTTTTGTGCCTCGAAATCATTACTCCTCTATAGACTCACCAGGTATACACTGTATGCAGCGCCCCAAGAAGAAACATTCGCACAGGCGACCAATGGCTTAACGTGACTTCTGAACCACAGAACAAGTTAAGTAAAGTTTCTTACCCAAGGAAACAAGGAGACGTAAACCGCCTGGCCCGGGGCTCGAACCCACAACCTCTGTATTACGAGACCCATGCTCTAACTGTTCGGCCACGCTCCCCTCTTACCATGTTGTATTTGAATAATTTGAATAATACAGCAACATTTACTGGTGTTGTAGAGATTTTTCTAACTTACCACCCTGAAAGACTTTCCTTGTAGCTGTAGTACTTAGATACCCATGTTGTCTTATAAAATCTGCTGCGCTAGCCCCCGCAATATTAGTGATAACATTTAAAACGAACGGTAATGAAGAGATGAAACCACTCTGAAAGAAAAGTACACAAAAGTGATGTGGTTAAGCAAAATGGGTGGAGACTCCCAAAAGACTGTTTTGAGATTTAATAACAAAAATACTGGGTCTTGGAACCAAGCGATCCCCGTGGCCGACGCGATCCCAAACAAGACGGTTCGTGAACCAGTAGTCTCGCCTGTGTTTACGACCGCCTACTTCATTGACCACCTACATTGTTAATCGTCTACTTTGTTGATTGCCTATTTCATCATCCATCATTATGGAACAACTTGACACCTGAACCTTTGAAATTGGACAAAGTTGAATATTTGAAATTTCTTTTGACCTTTGACCCAAAGGGAAAGGTCAGAATGACAGGGTCACCATTGACACTTTTGATTGCTGGTCCAAGACGAACAATTTGACACCTTGGAAGGTCGGACGATGGGGTCACTATTGACACTTTTGTTCACTGGTCCAAGACGAACAATTTGACACCTTGACCTTTGAAATTGGGCAAATTTGAAAGTTTGAACAATTTGACACCTTGGAAGGTCGGACGATGGGGTCACTATTGACACTTTTGTTCACTGGTCCAAGACGAACAATTTGACACCTTGACCTTTGAAATTGGGCAAATTTGAAAGTTTGACCTTTCTTTTGACCTTTGACCCTAAGTGGTCACCACAGGGTCACCATTGACACTTTTGATCGCTGATCCAAGACGTACAATTTGACACCTTAACCTTTGAAATCGGACAAATTTGAAAATTTGACCCCAAGGTTAAGGTCAGACGACGGGGTCACCATTGACATATTTGATTGCTAGTCCAAGACAAACAATTTGACACCTTAACCTTTGAAATCGGACAAAGTTGAAAATTTGACCCCCAAGGGAAAGGTTGGACGATGGGGTCACCAATGACACTTTTGATCACTGGTCCAAGGGAAAGGTCAGACGAAAAATTTGACCCCAAGGTTTGACCCCTATATGACCTTTGACCCCTATATGACCTTTGACCTCAAGACCCTTCACCTCACCCCTATAGTCCCCCACCCATTGATCATTGGTATAGACTGATTTCCAGTCCGGATCGTGACAACATGAATTATTAATCTTTGACGTATTTGATCACTTCTTACAGGCAACTGGGCTTTTTGTAGGCTCGATCGATGGAAAGAACGTTGAACGAAGGTCAAACCACACTGTATTTGTGTACAGCATTCATGTGTGCGTACTGTGTGCAAATCATACATTAATTGTATTACCAAGTAGGCTCTTGTTCTTCAGCCTGGATTACCAGTAGGTCTACAGTACTGGTCTGCAGGGAGTTTTGGGACATATGTGACTTGTTTATATATCAATGATGAGGGCTGTAAATAATAACCACATGGTTTTTATAATACGCCTATACATTGGAGAATTTTTGAGTGAAAGTAAATGAAGTTTCATTCGAAAAAATTGAATTGAAATTCCTCTTCCAGCCTGGTGGTGGTGGTGGTGGTGGTGGTGGGGGGGGGGGGCATATGATTAGCCGCAAGTTAGACCCTTTTTTAAACAGACTGTATCCAAGTGACCCCTCTGATTTTTTGCCAAAAACTCAATGACCCTCTTTTAATCTCTTGATCCCTGTCACTTTAGATAGGGATCGCCCTATTTTTACTTGATTTTTTGCTACGCTCTCACCCAATGACCCCCTTTTCACTGAGCTGTCACCCAATGACCCCCTATTATTTTGAAAGTCAACCTTTTTTATGGTAACTCTCATCCATTGCCCTGATTTTTCGAGAACTTACACTGAATGACCCCCTTTTTTCGCTTAATTTGTTGATTTTTCGACAATTTTTAGAAAATTTTGTTGACAGCAATTTTGTAAATGGTGGCATTTCATGAGGTGGGTCAAAAATGTGTTACATGGTCAAAATGGTCAAAAAAACAATTGTTTGATATGATGTTAATATTATTGATCTCTTTCAATTCATGTAACTTTTTAGCTAAATATCACTTTTGTTTTGGCATAATGAGCTAATTAATGGTTAATTACTCCATAGACGGCAATGCAAACTGTAATTTTCAAACGCGTTTTTCTCAAAATTGCCTGTTTTTACTAAAGCAAGTCATAAATTGGAATGATTAATGGTAAACAGTTCATTTTTTCAGGATATGTTCTAAACACTTTAATAGTTACTTTGATGCATTAAACTTGAAACAGACCCCTTAGGGTCTTGGTGTTGATGACCTTCAATTAATTAGAGACGGGCTATACAAGGGGAGAACATGGTGATATTTCAAATCATTCTGTCCTAATTCTTATTTGATGCAGCTTGATCCCCTGAACATTTTGACACCACATTTGTCAAAATCGGACAAAAAATGAGAAGGTGCTACCCAAAAAACTGATTGAGGGGGGAGGGGGTCTGAGGAAGGTCTAAAAATGATAAATTTGCCAATTACTGATTGTAGCCATGTTGGTGACTATCTGTATGTATTTGAGGTCACATAATCCATTTGTGAATGTTAATTCAAGCAGTGTCAAACCTTCCAAAATGGCGATATTGTCTCAATTTGGGTATCTACCGCATCCGTAGGCACCGCATCCTTGGGCACCACCACCCTTGTACTGCCAAGTTCAAACAATTGTTTCTCTTAAATTATGTAACCCATGAAGGCCAAATTACTGCCACAAATAGCAAAAAATGTAAGCTTTTAAATGAGACATTAAACAAGTCAATAGGCCAAGGAATAGTCGAGAACCCACGAAAAAATGTAACAACACCACCTTTTTAGCATACCCACCTAATGAAATGCCACCAAATGTCAAAATTAGGCTTATTTTATTCAAAAACTGACACCGAATGACCCTGTTTTTAGCTCTTGCCAACAAATCGCTCGGAAAGACCCAGTTTTTTTACCCTCTACACCAAATGACCCCCTATTTTTCAAAGTATTTCTCACCTATTGCCCCTACATTTCGAAAGCCGGTAAGAGCAGGTACGTCACGTTCATATTTGAGTGCCCCCCCCTGGGGTTGATGCAAGTGGTGTTGCATTTTGATTGATATATTAACTGCTCAAAACCTCCCTCCATCTACACATGATTAGTGCATTTGCGTCAAGCATAATTTCAGCTTAATTCCCATGTTTTAATTGAATTGTGAAATAACATGAAAACACTTACCTGAGTTATGTCAAACTTGAGGACATTTTTCAAATAGTTTGGCAGATCTACTAGTACTGTATAACCACCCCATGACAGGCAAAAAAAGGAGATGATTAAGGCCCACACTGGTAATGAAGTCATAGCGCTGGCAAATGGAATGGATAGAGACGTCTGAAAGAAAAAATGACAAAAACACAGTCAAACATTGCCCTGTCGAAAAGATAAAAACATGAGATAATGTTCCATAAGGCTAATAAAGTGAACATAAGACTGTGGTCACAATATATCATACAAACAGTTACGAACAGTGTTTAGTCCGTCTAGTAGGATCACTGGCAGCGAGCTGAGCGAGCAGCGAGGGCATCGCTCGCAACCCGTGGTCCTCCTAGATGGACTAAACACTGCTTGTAACTGTTCGTACGATGTATTGTGATCATAGTCTAAACTGAAGTCTAAAATGTAAAGACCTCACTTAGATCATCACATGGGAATGTTATTAACACTAGCAAGATACCCGCACTTCGCGCGGACCCTTGCTAGATGATTAGAGCATACTATTTTGAACTTATTAACCTTTAGTACATTGATAATGTTTAATTTATTTTAATGTTTAGTTTAATTTTTTCGTAGGCTTATCACCTATTATATACTACATTAATAAATTTAAGAGAGTTGATTGGTTTGAATACGATCACATGATTTCAAAAAAGTTTGAACCACCTTGAGAAAAGCCGTAAATAGTTCTTTTTGAAAAGACTATTTACGGCTCCAACGAACTATTTACGGGTCTGAAAAGACTATTTACGGCTGACGTCATCAAAATCCGATGTGCGCAAGCGTGCTTAGCGTTAGAGAATACGTTATGTGATTTGTGAACATGAATAATAATATTTTAAAATGGGCAAGTGAAAATCACATTATGAAATTTATTAAAGCAGTATATAAAACAAATATATACTGACTTTTTCAGATCTCTGGATTAAAGCTATGGTCCTTCAGTGACTAAAATTATGCTATTTTACTTGGGGGCTGCGCCCCTCAGTAAAATAGCAATTTTAGTCACTTCAGGTCCATAGTTTTAACCAGAGATCTTCAAGTCAGTATATATTTGTATACCGTAACCCCCGGTCCGTCATTTTGACTTTGAGATTAACTTTCCCGTAGCCTTAAACCTGGGTCACCCCGTCCCGTACATACTTCACAAAATAGTTTAATTTTCCTGTGAAAATGTTTCGATCGATGTTCTTATTCTGTATATTATCTTGCATTTCTGCTCTCTGCTCCCGTAAATCACTGATCCCGTATCATGGTGATAATAATGCCGTCTGATAATCCTGCCGTATAAGTTTCCCGTTTCCCCCGATTTTTTCTCTTAACCTTAACCACCCCCCGCCCCGTAGGCTTCCACAAAATAGTTTATTTTCCCATGATCATTGATGATGATGATGATGATGATGATGATGATGATGATGATGATGATGATGATGATACTCTCTGCTCCCTGAATCATCCCGTATTATGGTGATAATGTAAGTTAATTTTCCCGTAGCCCCCGCCAGATGATTAGAGCATACTATTTTGAACTTATTAAACCTTTTGTCGTACATTGATAATGTTTAGTTTATTTTAATGTGTAGTTATTTCAGTTGGCGGAGCTTATTGCGAACACTGTCACAAAGTCACAAACCCACAACTTTACCCAAATTATAGTAAGAAGTTTAATTTTCCCGTATAAATGTATTTTTACCTTAACCTGGCTCCCCCGCCCCGTACGTGAATACACAAAAAAGTTGTATTTTCCTGTATAAAGTTTTTTGGATGTTCTTATTCTGTATACATGTATCATCTTGCATTTCTGATCACAATTTTGTCCCCGTGATGCTATCTCCTGTGAATCGTCCCGTACCTTCGTGCATAATGCTGATGCGTAAGTCCACCGTTTTCCCTGTCAGTTAATTTTCCCGTAGCCTTAAACCTGGCATTGCCGCTTACCGTGCGTAGTTGCTATTGCGTGCATCGCGCAATGTCCTTGGATGTGTTGTGTTTACTCACGCACTCGGCTAGTAATTTTGCGACTAGGCCAGATTGATTTGGAACGATACCACTTCTCAACAATGGACTACATGACATGTCTGTTAACCAGGCAACTCAAAAGAATCAATATTACATACAAAGTCTTACCATTTGTTTTGGGCCTATACTTCTTACAATGTATTCTCTCTCCTCTGGTGAAATTCTTGGATGTTTTGAAGGTGTCTCATGAATCAGAATGGCCCAGAATACAAACCAAACTAAGCCCATTACACCTGGAGTATAAAAATAACATATGTGAAAAATATCTGATAGGAACTTGCACATGCTGGATAAAACCAAGAGAAGAGATCAGCCCATGAACCCCTGTGTCTGTTGGAAAACCAATTTTATTCTGATTTTTTTCAAAACTATTCTGATTAGAAATTTCATATGAAATTTCAAAATAGGCTCGCTAGTCCAAATTTTAAAACAGCTCGCTAGTCCGAATAGGAGAAAAATGTGCATATTTCTATTAAAGTTTTTCAAAATTTGGACTAGTGAGCTGTTTTCAAAATTCGAACTAGCGGGGCTATTTCAAAATTTGGACTAGCGAGCCTATTTTGAAATTCGGACCAGCGAGCTATTATTTAAATTTGAACTGGCGAGCTGTTTTTAAAATTCTGACTAGCGAGCTGTTTTTGATATTCGGACTAGCGAGCCTTTTTTATAATTCGGACTGGCAAGCCTAAATTACAATTCAGACTAGCGAGCTGTCGGACTAGAAAACCGTCGAACTAGCGAGCAAAATTATTCTGATAAGCCCATATAAAATTTCAAAATAGGCTCGCTAGTCCAAATTTTAAAAACAGCTCGCCAGTCAGAATAGGAGAAAAATGTGCATATTTCTACAGAGTGTCCACGAATGATTTATACCCGGTTTCAAAAAATCAGAAAAAATGTTAAATCATAATTTTTCGTAAAACCAACAGCTTTCCTACATTAGTGTAGTGGATAAGTCTTCTACATTTTCCATAGGTTTCATCAAAATATCATGCTTCATTGCTTTGCATGATGACATAATTGAAAAATGATGTAAAAGTGGTTTTGATCTATAAAAATGCGGGATAATACGAATAAATATGTGTAACCTAACATGCAAACTTACTAAAGTTTGTAAAGTGTAATGAATACAACTTGACCAAATTCAAATATTCTTTCTTTGCTTTTGTAATTTTCTAAGATCTACAAAAAGCATTACCTTGCAGACTTCTGAACATATTCCTACTCACATTAGCAAGTAAGACTTAATCAGATATGGAGCAGGACACCATTTTAGCAGGGAAGCTGAGGACTCACAGTTCCGTCGACAAATTCTGGTCCTAATATTGACTTGTTACCCATAATAGCCATTTAAATTAACTTAGGTTGTAATTAGCAATGTCAACATGGTCAAATGTAAAGTTTCCAGGTGGGTTTCCCTTAGGCGAGTACATGTAATATCTTAAATTATTTGTACTGGCTATTGTAAAGCTGTTCAACCGTAACCAAAATCGCCATTTCTTTTCCTAAGGACACCCTTTATATCCTATATCCATCACAGCCAATAAATAAAACCTGAATTGTATTTCACGTTTTAACTTTAGAAAGGTAATGGGTGTCAGTGTAGTAGGTTTTAATTTAATGTGTAAGTTCAACAATTTTTCTGATTACAAATTTACAATTTGCAAAATATACCCTGTTTGGAAAAATCTCTATAACTTTCCACAGGAACATGCGATTTTAAAAATTCAAAATTCTTCAGAAAGAAGACATGTTTAGTTTGAAAATTAACAAGATTTGACAAAAACATCAACCACTGCTCCACAACAAAATCTGATAGTCGGGTATAAATCATTCGTGGACACTCTGTACTACAGTTTTTCAAAATTTGGACTAGCGAGCTGTTTTCAAAATTCGAACTACCAAGGCTATTTTAAAATTCTGACTAGCGAGCCTATTTTGAAATTCGGAATAGCAAGTCTATTTTGAAATTCGGACCAGCGAGCTATTATTTAAATTTGAACTGGCGAGCTGTTTTTAAAATTTGGACTAGCGAGTTGTTTTTGATATTCGGACTAGCGAGCCTTTTTTATAATTTGGACTGGCGAGCCTAAATTACAATTCGGACTAGCGAGCTATCAGACTAGCAAGACGTCGGACTAGCGAGCTTTCGTACTAGCGAGCTGTCCCCTATGGGTCACTCTAAGGCCCATTTTTGCCTGTAGCATAAATTTAACACTTTTGGTTTATGTAGGTGATGATGTTTAAGTGTATATTAAATTTATCAACAGATTAGAATAACTTCCTTAAATCTATGATGTATTAACTTGCCTATTTTGAAATTCGGACTAGCGAGCTGTTATTTAAATTCGGGCTGGCGAGTGGTTTTTGAGCAGCATCATTATGTAAGTTGTCCGTAAACATTACTCATAAATTTTAATCTCCCTCATTAGAATTTGGAAATGTTGACAGGTATGCATTTTGGAATTTTTAAATCATAGGATCAGCTATAATAGTTGTGGAAACAAGCAAAGTTTCATTATCAAATTCAACCCCTATAGATAAAAATATTTAGATTTTCTTCCATATTAATTATTGTTGACGACCATGGAAAATACTGCCCCTTAGAGTTGGAATCTCAAAACTGGCTATCTTAGCAGATTCAATGGAAAATTGAAATTTCTTTTGAATGAGGCCCTATCTGCAATCTATAGGTAGTAAAACCAATGTTTTACCAATGAAATTTCCATCTTTCCTGACTTATTGCATCAATACACACCTTTAAAGAATAGCCTCATACCAAAGATCAACATGCAAAAACAATTTGTATTTTTTGACTTTTTGAAGATCTCGACCAAAAGTTTCAAAGGATTCCATATTTATCATTTATTACCAAGCAGAGAGTGTAAATCACCTGCAGATATATTTTTTAAATTTGTCCAATGCAACTTTAACACTTAAGTGACCAAGGGGTGGGGGTTCCTAAGGGCCCTACCACAGGTTTTCGCGCATAGAAAACGTAAAAAGATTTTACATCGCCGCTCCATGTAATTGTCAAACTTAACGCGGCGGGTCCCTCAGTGGCAAAAAAATTCAAATCGATCCAGTTGTTTTCGTGCTAATTAGCATAAAGTGATTTTTCAAGCGCGCTGTTCAAATTTGTTTTGCCAATGAAATCGAAACCAAATAACTTTTTTCTAATTTTATTTTTGCAATGTAATTGTACTTGCAATGTGCAAATATGAGCAAAATTTCATGCGAAAATTCCTTCGGGAATGTTCACAGTTGTTGAAATTTGGCAGGAAATTTTTTGACGTGACACAAAAAATGATTTTTCGGCCGCCATTTTTAAGCGGTTCATCCGATTTTCAAATTTTTCCTGTATTTTGGTCCTTTTTACATGCTTTATCATTGACCAGACTTTCAATGTATAATTCATACCGGAAGGATACATGTTTTTATAACGGGGGGTCCCTAGGAACCCCTCCCCTTGGGCACCAACGGGTGGGAAATACCTTGGTCACTTTAGTGTTAATTACCTGACAAGTAGAATACTGATGGCCATCCCTGAAGAATATTTGAATTACATAGCAACCCCGCCACAGGATTGCCACAAATGGTGCCAACAATACTCCCTGAGGTGGTGATGACAAACATTTTGGTCCTCTCATATGGTGGCGCCCAAAGGGCCATGATTGCGATCATTGCTGGAAATGTCACGCCCTGGAAAGGTGACATACAGTCAGGAAACAGGATTACAATAAGGCCAAGTAAAATATAGGTTTGTTTCCGGTAACCCTTCCTTCCCAAAAAATGCACCCGAAAAACGCAAATTTTATCACTTTTCTGAAAAATAACATATTTCTTCACCGCCCCAGTTTTCCCTCAGTACATGTCAAGAGATGGCCTCCTTACGTCAATTATTTTGAGAACTAATGACGTCCACCCACCGTCTTTCATGTAGTCAGATATCCTGAAAATGCACACAGTGAGATCAGAGTCTTCTTAAAGAAACTTAAAATTAATGTTTTCAACAGAGCTAGTCATATATTTCATCAACAAATTGTGTACATATCTGATGTTTTTGCAAGCAATATAATTTTTGGAAAAAATTAAATATTTTCCATCCCTTCTATCTCGATATTTTGAAAGCATAAAATTTTTTGCTAAAATAAAATTTGTTCCCTTCCTTCCTTCTCCATGTTTTCAAAGCATGTTAACGGAAACAAATAATTATTTTTTACTAGGCTTAACTAATTACAAATATACCTCTCCCCCAAATCCCAATATATGCATCTCTTCATCTCTAAGTACAAACTTCTCCTACTAATTTAAATCCCTCCAGTCTGAATACATATGACTTTCCCTTCCATCCAAACAACTCCCCCCACCCAATATGTACACCAAATATGTGATGACTCACACCGAAAAGGGGGACTCTGCGACAGAACACTTTTTGACAAACTGGTGAAAGTAGGCAGCAAAAAACAAAGAAAATAAAAAGAATTTCCAGCCGATTTTCTGTAGTAAAATTTGATTGCCTTGATCAATTTCAACAAGTAAGGTGCCATTTTAAAGCTTAGAAATTGCTATAACAGATGAAATGATAAAATCAAAATTGATATAATCTGCAAAGTCCCCCCTTTTGGGGTGAGCCATCACATATGAACTTCTCCCTCACACACTTCACCTCTACAAATCATCATTTCCAACATGTACATGTCTCTCACTGATCTCCCCCATCCCCCACCCACCCCCCATTCAAATAGGCCTACCATTAATTCCCCTCCCAATTAATTCTTTTCTTCTCCAATAAAAGAAGATATCAGGACTTCCAATCATGCCTTGCTTCCAATGGGTTTTTTCATAGGTTGAAATGAGCTTCCCATCATGCCTTGCTTCCAATGGGATTTTTCAAAAGGTTGTAATGAATGGTAACAATGATGAAACATAGCACAATTGCTAATTTTGCATTTCAGAAATGTTTTATCACTGTTACCATTCATGACATCCTGTACAAAAAATTCAAATTGGAAACAAGGCATGATGGGAAGGTTCCAAAATCTTCTCTTCCCTCCCATTACAATTCTGTCAGACGCAGTTGTTGAATTTGGCGTACTCAGTCCTTGTTACTGGAGTGAAACTTACTGTGCGATGTCTATGGAGTGAACCAATATTTCCACAATATTTTATGTTTCCGCTCTGATAATTCATTAATATTTACTTACAATAAAGATGAAAGACACATTTTTGAACAACATATCAAAGAAAGGGGTTGATACAAAAATTAATTTAGCTGAAAATGTAAATTTTGTAGACTTTTTCATTGACCTCCAATGCAATGTTTCATGCCAGGGAGTAACATGGAACAGCCTAAATTGACCAATCAGAAGACAAGATTCTAGTCTGTGACACAAGCTTTTAGCCAGAGAGCCGTCAAGCCGTCTTTTGGACGGCCTGTCACGATAAAAGACGGCCTAGAAAATGCTAAAGCCGTCCTAGAGGCCGTCAAAAAATGTTAGAATTTATCTTCAATAATCATCATCATCACAAAATCTGATCAATTTATTGTACTTTGTGAACTTTGTGAACTTAAAATGGGCTTTTTATCGCGTTTTTTCTTCGTTGGTTCCACGGTGAGTCGCCATGTTGTTTACAAAATAGCGCGAACATAATCCTCGACTTCTTTGTCAAGTATGAATATTAATCATGTTCGCCCGGCCGCAAATTTGGACGCCCTACTTTCAAATCCTGGCTAAACCCTTGCTGTGACATCAGTGCGTCCAACAGAATAATTACATTACATCTCTCCCATCCACTTACAAGTCTTCTCCACCAAATACAGGATGTCCCAGAAAAAAATATGTTACAATCTTTGAGTGCAATTTTCTTAGGTTTAACAGAAAGTCAGAAAGTATACAAACATTGCATTTTATAGTCCATGAATTAAACTTTCAGATACTGTTTGTTTCATTTCAATCGGTAGTGTACAACAAAAGTTTTGTTTTATCAAATATTTGGATGTAAAATTTTCTGGCTTAATTTTACAATTCATCTTGATTGAAGTTATATTGAGTAATGTCCTTGATCTGCCCACTCAACCACGTGACAATGTTTACTAATTTATTATTTGCATGCTATCTCTTATCTATGCTGAAAAAATGAATAATTTTGATAAAAAAATAAGACAGATATGATAAGTTTAAAAAGATGACCCATGTTTATTCCAATCAGAAACACCCCTGCTTTATGAGCAAAAATCATGAAATTGGACCAGACAAAAATCCACCAAAATATTTGATTAAACGTAACTTTTGTTGTACGCTACAGATTGAAATGAAACAAACAGTATCTGAAAGTTCAATTCATGGGCTACAAAATACCTTTACATACTTTCTACCTATCCGTTAAATAGAAGACAATTACACGCAAAGATAGTAAGGTTTTTTCTGAGACACCCTGTATACCTCTCCAACTCCTTCAAGAATCCTGAGAGCGACAAACCACCCCACGCCTGAAGTAGCTGCTAATGGTGTCAGCAAGGTTAGTATCGATGTGGACAGAATCCCTGCACCAAAGATCCATTTGCCTCCATATCGTCCTGCAAGCCAGCCACCAGGGATTTGTGTTGTAACATACCCGTAGAAGAAAGAACTGAGAATCTGATTTTGTGTATTTTCATCCCATGAAAACGTTGGTGCTGTACTCTGCAAAACAACAATATAAGTGTGTGTGAACTATGCGATAGTGTGACTCTTTTAATGAGCTTGCACTGGACAAACTTTCTATTTGTCAAACTTATCAAAATGTGTCAAAATTCCATAATTCGTCTAGCTATTTTGAGCCACTTGCACCAGGGGGTGCTAGAGGACTCAAAATAGCCAACCTTAACTAGAGAATTACGCAAAAGTCATGCATCAATTAAATTCCCGGATTTACTTCTGCTTCAGCAGGCGATGATAAAAAATTGAAAAGATCAAAACACACTACCTACGGGAATTCACTATTTTCGATATTAATAAAAGCAGCCAGAATTTTTTGTAGGAATGGATATTAATCTTAAAACTCGTATCTTGTAGAAGTTCCCAATTGCATCACATGAGTGAGAAAATAAAAATTAAAACTCCATTCTCGACCAAAAAATGTTCAGAAAAAAAAAACCTAACAACTTTTCACTTCAAAAATTTGTGTTTAAAATTCATTTGCACCTCGAATTTCATGAATTGTTCATTCAAACTTTAAGGAAATTTGGTCAAGAGTGTGAAAAAGCGACATAGCAGCTTTACCGTTATTCTGATTTCCAAAAGCACCAAAATAAATTTTTATTTTGGTGCTTTAATAATGTAAAGTAATTTAGATAATATAATGTTTACATCTGTAAGGCTTCTGGAGACTGAGGTTTGCCAAAGTATCGCCACGATGTCCGCGCGATGTCATCCCCACATCAGAAGAACATCGTAACAAATCTTTCATGACAAAACATCATTATACAGGTATGGACTTGTAGCTCTCAACCCTGGATATGTATCCAAAATTCAAAGCACAAAAGACTTGAAAATGCTTCTTTTTTAAGTATTTCCCAGTATTTCCCACTTTGGCCAAAATTTGATTGGCAGTAATTACCGGTAAATACCGGTATTTACTACCCCAGGAAATACCGGCCAACCTTGTTTTAGGCTAGTTTGTGTGTTTTTTCCATTAATATTTCAAAAAGCACCACATTTACAAAATTAGGATGCTTTTTTGGGCCCTAAGTTTTTTTTTATTTGACCAGAAAATTTGGTTGGGTCGGGTTACTCATCAAAATTTCGATTTCCTTTCCCTTTCCTTTCTTTCTCCTTTATCTTTTAAGGGGATCCTCAAGAAAATTAGGGGGGACATGTCCCTCCTCGCCCCGCTTCCGCCACCTATGCTATTTGCTACAGCAGGATCAGTAATTTATTAGTGTCTTTATGTGATGCCTCACCCCGAAAAGGGGACTTTGCAATAGAACTTTTTTCAAGAAACTGGTTCACATGGGCAACAAAAAATAAAGAAAATAATAATAACTTCCAGCAGATTTTCTGACGTAAAATTTGATCGCTTTAATCAATTTCAACAAGTAAGACTGTGTCATTTCAAAGCTTAGAAAATGCTGTAAAAATGATAAACATCAAAATTGATATCCATCTGCAAATATAATTTCACACAAACTGAACCTTGAAAGTCTCTAAAATTGCAGTTTTAAACCTGATATAATACTGTTTGATTTATGTTGTGTTATATAGGGGTCGGCTATTTAACGGGCCTTATTGGCCTTCAAGCCGTCTCCTCCATAAGATTTTATTTGTCTGTCATTTATATGTACTGTTTTATATGGAAATAATAAAGTTGAAGTTGAAGTTGTATGAAGATAAGTTTACAAAATATTTTGAGATTTATCTTTAACTTGTCAATGCAAAATGGCTCATTAACTCAGTCTCATGATCATTTAACAGTCTAGTTCAAAACTCACCTTAGATTTTGAACTACTGGTGTTTATAAATCCTGGACATTGTTCATGCTCTATAGGTGTGAAATTCTGCTGAGGTGTGTAGTCAACCATGGCAACCATGGCAACACTCAAATTAATCCGCAT
>JXSR01S011428.1:0-17523 GCA_000969725.1 Ophiothrix spiculata
TATTTTGGCGGCCATTTTGGCGGCCATCTTGAATTCTGAGACTAAGCTACTCCCCCGAATTTCCTAGCATGGCATTTCATATACCTGAGACATGGACCTATTCAAAAAACATTGCTAGAATTGGTCCCCTTTTAGGAAAGCAATTTCTCTTCTGGCCCAAGGACTAAAAGGCAAGTTACCATCTTTAACCGTAGGCACACACAATCAACATGAATAAACGATGTTGAAGCAAGAGAACCATCTTTTATCCGCAGGCAAACATAATCACAATGTATAAACAATGTTGAGGAAAGTTTAACATCTTTTGTCGATGGGGAAGCGAGAGTGCACCACACACAAAGAACTCTAGATATGTATCAATGAATTGTACAAATGTTTAAGCTTGTAAAATACTCATCGTTAAAAGTAAGCTAACGGAATAATGATCACCCAATTTTACATTTTCATTATAGTTTTTGGATTAACGAGATGACTGAGTCTCCTACGTTAAAGCTTACACTTTGCTAAAGCCTTGTAAGAGGGAAGAAGGGAGTTATGTGTATAAGCTTGTTATATTCCAAGCTACTCAAGAAAAAAGAATACAAGGGCGTCCAAGAAGACCTATGCAAACTGTTTTGTAAGCAGACACTGGATATAAGACTACGAGCATGTATCACAGACGTCAGTGGAGACGCATATGGGTCTTATGTTGCAGGAAGAAGAATAAGTTTTGAAAAATCACAGGGCGTGGTATCGTCTCTCATGAAGATGTGTTACAGGAAGACAAGCTTTTAGTTAACCCTCGTCTAACCAAGCCTTTTTTTGTAACACGTCTAACCAAGGGGGTCGTTACTCTTCCATACCATATGAACTTGGTTTTGCTATCAATAGATAGGTATAACGGTCCTCCCCTATTCAACGATACCAAGATCACAAATTAGACCAAGGCGTTACGTAATTATGGCGTCATAAAGGTCTTTCAGGTCGAACAATCTGAATTTTGTCAAAAGTGGCCACATAAATCAAAATTGTCCTAATTAACGAAATTTTATCGGATTTTTGCAAAAGAAGGGACATTGTAAATCTATCATGCCCCGCAAGTTTCAGCCACATAACAAACATATAAATATTTTTTTTCAAAATGGCGAATTAGAATTGTCAGAATTGTCAAAAATGTCACCGGGTTGTAACAACTCCCCATATACCAAAACTTTGACTGCCTACCCTAACCCCACCGTAGTGGGTACCCCCCTAATTATATCATTAAAATAACCGCAAAGGATGTAAAACAGATAACCCCAAACCCTGGGGTCGATTGCTTTTGCGTTTTTAGGCTGCGGGAAAAAGGTGTTGCAACAATCCCCACCCTGGTTAGATAAGGGTTGAAACATGCAAATGACTTTTTTGAGTTTTGAAGCCCCTAAACAATTATAGGGAATAACGCGCTGGAAAACGTTGCAAGTCATAGTGGTATTTTATACATACACTCTAGACAAATAAGAGTATTTCTCATGTTTTGATGAGACGTCCTTAAAGCTAATGCTTTCTGGTGTTGAGGGCCAAATGAAGTCTGGTGAAAGCAACATTCTTATCCAATTTAATGTTTTCAGTGGCTTACATATTAAAATGGTATTCTATGCCTGAAAAAAACATGAGCATGTCATTATATACATTGCATTGATGAGTTAAGAATTTGGATTCATATCTTTCTGTATGTTGTGAAAGAAGCAGAACACTAGTATTAAAGAGGACGGTACAGGATTTGTGAGGCGAGTTGAAATAGTTCGATTAATAGAACCCTTTTTTTTCGGGTGACACAAACCAACATGAGGGATATAACTACCAAGTCCGGTGACCTAGAAAGTCCTTTACTACCTACCCCGAAAAAATTACGGGAGAGGCGAGCAGTCTGCTATGTAGAAATCGGGGTTTCTAGGAAAGTGGTATGTGATAGTGGATATTGTGGATAGTAACCCAGAAAAAATCAAGGTCCTAGGATCGGACAGTTGTTTAAACGCCAGTTACAGGCGATTGAGTGCAGTTTAATTCATTGTGACGTAAACCGGTAGTTCCGGGCGGTCAACCACCGGTTAGGTTACGTTTTGAAGTGATCCCTTACCCTTTATGAACACCTATATCAAAATTTTAGACCTGAACAAAATATGATGATGGTAATTGATGATTTTAGAAATAAAACCAACAAAAGGGTTCTTTTTAACGTAGTTGAAAATGCTAATTTCGACTTTACAGGTGGTTGATAATCACAGATATTGGTGAAAAATTTACATGGCACTATATAACCTCAAATATTTGAAATGCTCCTATGATGCATTAAACGACTGCATAGTGTATGATTAAAGGAGAAAATAAAACAACAGTATAAACCAACTCCTAAGCGCCTCCTTGATATGAGGCGATTCCTAATGGCAGCTGTCACCTTAGTTTACTTACCCTTTGTTTCACAGTGATCTGCACTTGTCATCTAATAGCGATGTGTGGACAAGTTCTCTATTGTAAATTGGATGTGTCAAAGCTGAGACAAATATACCAAATGTGGTATATTTGTCTCAGGTAAAAGATAAACCTCCATGTACCTAGCAGTATAATTTTCTCTGAATCCAGTACAGGTGTCATTGCAAACTCTAAAACAAATGAAATGAATAAAAAAGGGTACTTTTCTCATTTGTTTCTGTATTATTTTATATTCATTTATGTCTGCTTAAATGATCGTTATATCTGTATAATTATATATACACAATTTGTGTGTTAAAATGTAATATAATATCAATAGTCGATTCATCTCTGATATATATTAAATTTGAAATTTGTATAATAAACAAAAAATATAAACGAGTAGGATTTAATAAACATTGCTAACTTCTGCTTGAGAATTGATCTTGTCATTAGTTTCTTTTTTAACTCTTATAGAAAAGCATTACAATAATACTGGTGTTGTTCACGACGTTATTTACCCTGATCTTGGAGGCACGTTTTCTTGACATTTATCTTCAAAGTGTGAACGATCGCTAATGTGTTTGGCAGCGTTATGAAAACACCGCTTGTCTCGTTACTTCAATCTTCGGGACCTGTTTTTCTTTTTAAATTGCCTAGAATGTAACAACAGTACCTGTTATGTCCCTTCAGGAAAACCCATCTCAAATAAAGGGACCTTTATTGATAGATTCCACATGATAAGTATGAGACGCTTTGGGCTAATATCTGTTGAAAAAGGGTTGTGCGAACAATCGGTAATCGGTTATGCTGTTTACTAGATTACATGTACACAGTAAACCTCAGAAAAGCAATAAAATACCGTGATAACATTGGATATGTTGTCGTATTACTATTGTTAAGAGGGTTTTAAGACGTCCTTGCTCTATTCTTTATCCCCAAAGTGTCTTTTTTACTAACTAATAGAAGATGTATAGTATTAATGTTTAAGCCCTGGTTTTACTATTAATTACTATTTTTTCTCACGGGGTATTGAAGAAACATTCATGCTCTTGGTCAGATTTGACAGGTTATCTAGTTGTGCTTGAAATGGAGGAGCTCCAAATGTGATCGTTGTTGTCATGTACTTGTAGGGGGGAACAACACGGATGGGTCAAATACCACGATTTTAGGTCAATTCTGATTTGACAACACCTGCGTCAATGTCACTTCAGTACTCACGTTGAGTAGACATAAGGAATGTTTATCTGTAATAGAGTGATTAACGGGTGAAAAATGTCTTTGTCACGCTTGAATGAGAATGTTTGGAATCAATTATTGATCGTTTAATGCCCCTCAACTAACAAAACTAGGGTTACAGTGAACGTGGAATGGTCCTTTGCGGTATATGACTTTTTCAAAAAGATGTAATACACCGCCAGACACAATTCCTTTTAACACCTTTATATAACCTAGTAACTATAACTTCAATACCTAGGATTTTTAATACCTAGGAACTAAAGCATGTTGGAATATCATCCCTAGCTCTGGTTATTTATCGGACTAGGAAAACTATTTATTATATTGACGACTGTGCACGCAATGTTCCTTCAACATACTGATCCTTGAATTTTGTAACTAATAGATTTTAAAATTAAGAAAACAACAGTTTGCAGTTTCATGCAAATGTAGATCATGGGCCTGTATACATATTTTTAATAGAGTCGGCTAGACCGTGATCATTTTTGAATTGGCCCGTTACAAATTGTGTGTGTTATGTTATGTTATGTTTACTAACATTAATTTAAAAAAAACCGAACACTAGTAAAGCGCATGTTTTTGTTGTTACAAAGCAAGGGGACTACCGCTGCACTGACCTGTTTAATATATATATATTTCATACATGATTCCTTATTTCTGTCGTAAATCAAATATACCATTTCGCTTAAAGGAAATTGTGACATCCTAATTAAACATAATTGTAATATTGAAGTGTAAGATTATTGGATATCTATTTTTATTTTATTTTTCTATTTTTTTTAGTTTGATTTTGCGTTAAAGGAGCTTGGTCCTATTTTTCAAAAGTTAGTTTTCATGTTCATATAAAAGATGACCATTCAAGAGGTTCTTAATTTCAAATTTCAGCTTATTCGGTGAAATGGTTTTGATTTTATGGATAGTTTTGTTTTTCAGAGCTTCCTATATGTTACTGTAAAAAATTAATTATGGTTACCATAATTAGACACATTTTCATATATATCTCCATAACGGGACATAACTCTGTCGTGAAATTTCACATAGGTTATGAGAAAAATATGAGCAATATTTTGGTACCAAAATCTCAAAAAGTTTGAAAAAAAGTTGGGGCAATGGGACCAAGCTCCTTTAAGACCAATTTACATATAAATGATGCATTTGAATATTATATTTGAATGTAACGCATTAATACTTTTAAGAAAAAATAAATTGGATATCACAAGCGAACAGACTTATGGCGACAATAAATAGTTAGTCATTCTGTTTAAATAATATTCCGTTTCAAATGATTTATGCATGATAAAAACACTGACATTTATCATTCTTATCTTGAATTTTCATTTCAATGACTTTTTTTAGGAAAAATTATATATTAGTAATTTCCTGTTTGTTCAAGCAATTACCTAAAATATCACTGGCTTGAGATCATATCATATGAGGCCTTACATGCTAGGACATTAAATGTGTGCATAATATTGCTCCTTCATATCTCACAGACATTTTTCAAGTAGCATCTTTACAACACTATCTTCGTTCATCTGCTGCCTCGTTCAAATTTACGGAACATAGAACAACTCATTCAAAATGTGCTGATAGATCCGGAACTTCCATTGAGTCTTTGACTGTCGAATATATTTGCTGATGTATATACAATTATATGAAACTTTCATTGAGTATTGACTGTCTAATGTATTTGCTGATGTATATTCATTCTTTGATTTTGTCTACATGCGCAGTAGTGCAAATGTGGTTTTTGGCGCGGTACCATGAAAATAAGTATTAATAATTATTTTCCACAATTCACAAGAAAGGAGGACATGACTAACAAATGTATCATCCAATATACATATCGTTCATATGTATAAATCCGTAAATGCAGCAAACTTCATTTTGGGCTACAGATGAAAATACTTACTTCAAAACACTTGCAAAGATATATTCCAAAAATATATCTATATTTTCTGGGAACAATAAACAAAAAGTATAAGACTTACTGATATTCTTATCACAGTTTTACCTCTTACATCATAACAAACCTTTGACAGACTGCAACAGACAGACTGTACTTTGCTCATGATTAAAACAATGAAAACGACAAAAGAATAAATTTTGGGCTTGATTGAATGAACTGTCTCAATAATGTTCCTCTTCCCTGTCATCATTACAGATATTTAATTTTATGTTATGTTTATACAAGTCACAAAAGCTTAGTATCTAGAAGCGCCGCTGTTAAATTTTAAATGGCAAGTAAGATTTGGGAAACTGAAATTACGAAAAACATTCTTTGTCGAGAAATGTTTATTATTGATAGAAATTAATGTCAAAATTATTTCTTAAAATCTATTGTATATTTTTCAACATGTTCTTCTCTACTGCACGCCTCGTAAGCGATATGAGTGGGGGGGGGGGGGGTGGTCCTCTGCATTTTAGTTTGCTATTATAGAAGAAAATGAAAAAATAATATGCTTCGATACTATTAAAGGCAGTATTTATGTTCCTCAAGTATCCAGTTAGCAAAACAAGTTAGCAATAACATTTCGTATTATCTGTCTTCAAGTCAACCCTGGAAACATACGTTACATATAAATTGGATTGCTCTAAATGTGTTTCATCTATACATGATATGAGGGTAGTAGCTTTAAGATAGACGCATATTTATATGAATATACAAAAGCGTATTGCAAGCTTAGATACATAAAAAGGTATTGATATTATCCACAAAATAAATAGTTATGAGAAAACACACGATAAACAATGACGATGCAAAAAATTAACATTTAATCACATGAACTTAAAATAAAACAGGGTACATATTAATTTCAAAATTAATGTTACAGCTTAATAGCACATTCGACTTTAGTAAAATTGTTATTGCAAATTATTTTCAATAATTGATCTATATATCTCACTTTGCATGATAAACGATTGAGACTGTATTTGTTTTCGTATATACATGACACAGCGTGGTTTATGTGAAATAAGACCAGCATCACCGTGACAGTTCGAACCTCGGCGGTGCCAAAAAGTTGGGTGTGCTTGAAGTCTCTTGGTCAAGGAACCAAATGCTTGTTGTCTAGTGGAACCCCTTTATAATAATCACGAAGCTAAAATTAAAATCAAGATGAAAAAACTAAAAAAAACGAAAAATTAAAATAAAGGCATGCGTAGATTCACATCTGTTTGGAGTGTGTCAGATAACGCGAGGAGAACAAAGAATAATAATTGTCCAGGTGGTATGATGGTGATGGACCTTTCTTCATAGCTTCTTGTCAATCTCAAGTTCAACTTGGGGATTTTAGGGGTAAAAAAGGCACCCAAGTTCAGGAAAATATTTGAAAACCCCCCATGGGTTATTTCTTAGGATCTGACGTATAGATGGCGTATAAATCTCGGGTTTTCCTAAGGAGAATATTTATTGCGCGCACGATTAGCAAAGATACGTCGACAATTTTAACGTATACTTGTAGATAAACATTAGCCGTCTACTCTCGATAGATTTGCACACAAATAACTTCCAAAATATTGATCCTCTTTTTTGAATGTTTCCATTGCAGAGCTATGGGAACCCTAATTAAACATTCTAAAACAGGAAAATCAGTGATCAGTACAATGTATCCTTTGCTGACTGGGCGACAATACCTGAAAATTCGTTTTATAAATTTAGATCGAATCAAACTGTCGATCATGTCAAGATACTAAGTTATTTGTGTGCAAATCTATCGCAGTAGGCGGGTAATGGTAGGTGGTACCCCTTATTTTTTCATCAAAATGTCCGCAAAGGATGTAAAAGATATAATCCAAAACCCTGGGGTCGGTTGATTTTGCGTTTTTATGCTGCGGAGAAAAAACAGTGTTGCAACAACCCCCCTCCTTGTTAGACGAGGGTTGAAACAGGCATATACGATATAAACAAAGGGACGAGATGCAGTATTAAATGACCTTTTGAGTTTTGAAGCCACCTAAACAATTATTTGAGTAACGCGCTGGAAAACGCTGCCAGTCATAGTGATATTTTATACATGCACTCTACAAAAATGACAGTATTTCTCGTGTTTTGATGAGACGTCCTAAAAGCTAATGCTTTCTGGTGTTGAAGGCCAAATGGAGTCTGATGACAGAAACATTCTTATCCAAATTAATGTTTTCAGTGGCTTACATATTAAAATGGTATTCTATACCTGAAAAAATATAAGCATGTCATTACATACATTGCATTAATGAGTTAAGAATGAAGATTCATATCTTTCTGTATGGAGTGAAAGAAGCACAATATTATAGAGGACGTACACTATTGGTGGGGCGAGTTGCTCCACCAATATTTTACCGTCCTCTATATTGATGGGGCGAGTTAGCCCCCCTTTGTTCAAGCTGTACTCAATCGGCAGTTATAGGCGGTTGCTATTGTCCAGAACAAAACCAACCGACGTAAATCGGTAGTTCCGGGCGGTCAACCACCGGTTAGGTTAAGTTTTGAAGTGATCCCTTACACTTTATAAACACCTATATCAACATTGTAGACCTGAACAGAATATGATGATGGTAATTGATGATTTTAGAAATAAATAAACAAAAGAGTTCTTTTTTACGTAGTTCAAAATGCTAATTTCGATTTTACAGGTGGTTGATAATCTAAGATATTGGTGGAAAACCCACATGATATTATATATATCATAACCTCAAATATTTGAAATGCTTCTATGATGCATTACACGACTGCATAGTGTATGATTAAAGGAGAAAAAAACATCAGTACAAGCCATACTCCTAAGCGCCTCCTTGATATGAGGCGATTCCTAATGGCAGCTGTCACCTTAGTTTACTTACCCCCCCCCTGTGATTTTGAACTTGGGACTCCCGAAAGTTATATTTTTTGATACTCTGGTATAGGGTAGAGTCTCCTCTTTCCATTGATACCAAGATCATGATCTATCTATTATATCAAACATGTGTACATACAACTTTATAGCATGGTAATGAATTCAAAGGAAATTGCACGTTAATAGGAAGTATCTGCTTGGCTATTTTGAATAAACATACTACGCTTTTTCTTTGCCGGGCAGAATTTAATTTGTGCGTTAACCCATCCGTGTAATTGTTTATCTAAGGCCTTGGACGGTAAACAAACATGATCGTCCTTGGACCCGATCGAGGATCTACTGTCATTACAGGGTAGATACCATACTCATGCAGGAACGAGTAAAAATTGAAGGGTTTTTTATGAAAGGACGATGCACTATCACTGTTGTTTGAACCCAATAGAAATAGGGACATTTTATTTCTAAGTGTCAAAATAGATGGCGCTATTCATAAAAAGACATTTTTGGATGTAAAAGGGATATGCTGGTGTATACTACTGAAATTAGATATGCAAATGAAGCATCTGACGTCAAGAAAATTGTATCTATCATTTTTAGCCAAAATCTTCACAGATAAAACAACATAATCGATAATCAAACATAATCAATAATTTGAAATATGTATTTTTGCCCAAATCTGAATTTACAAAAAATACCAAAAAATGAGCTCAAAATTGACAAAATTGTAACTAAAATGAAATAAAAATTTTAGAATGGGTTCAAAAATGTATTATGCAACATATTACAGTTATTTGCACTGCTATTTCAAATTTGAATTTTTGGTCAAAAATGATTAAATGTCCACCTCTAACAACAGTGCTATGGCTCAATCAAGTACATTGCAAAGGGTATCAACATTTCAAAAGTTGGGAAATTAGGCTTTAGTTTACAATAGCTCGAACGTGTAAATGAAACAACAACTAGCTGATAATGATACAGGGACCATGATGACATCGATTTCATTTAACTCTTTTATTTTGATGTTGTGAGTAAGTGCGTTGTTAAAATTGCACTACGAAGGTAAGAACACCATATGAAAAACTTGAATGGAACTTTTTGGGGCTATGGGAAACATGACAAAATATATTCTTGTTCAGAGAAAATACATTGCCCCCTCCCCCTAGATCCTTGGAAAAGAATACCTTTAATAATTTATGTTAATTAATACATTGTGTCAAAAACTTTTATAGCGCGTAATTGCATATAGTCCGATCTATAGGACCTATATTTTTTCGTTGATACTTTCAACTACATAACATTTACACAACAGTATACTCCTGGGGTGGAGTACTCAAAAAAAATTGGTAAGTATGTGCCGCACGGGTTTTCCAACAAAGAGTCTTACGGAACTGAATTTAGGTCAAAAATAGGGTCTGGGGAACTGATTTTTTCCGAATTGAGGTCTTGTGAACTGATTTCCCCCATTATAAAATATGACTATTTGGCCAGAAAATTGGCGAAATTCAGCTTGAAAACGTAATTTTTGGGTCGCTCTTATAACTGAAGTATAGTCGACGAGCCATGAAATGGGCATCGCTAAGGGTAAAATATGAAAAGTTACGGGGTCTTGGATTAGAGCACAAATAGGGGTATTTGGGTGACAGCGAAGCGGTAAAAGTAGGTCTTTTTAGCCTGACATAAGCGTCTCCTTCAGAATGGTAGTACCCCCAAGTGGAAAGTGGCTAATCCCTTTAATTTATCATCATCAGGCCCGCCGAGAAGGGGGGAGGGAAGGGGGAATTTGCCCCTAGGGCCCGTAAAAATGTTGAAAAATTGAAATAAGAAGAGGGAAGAAGAAGAAGATGAAGAAGAAAAAGTTTTAAAATAACAATATTTGATTGAAGAATTATTTTATCAAATTTTAAGAACCAAAAGTAATGAGAAATAAGTTTTTAAATGGTCGACCGTCGAGGGTTGAATTTAAACCTACATGTCCTACAGTAGGTCGACCTAGAGAACATTTTCATGGGTTTAGTTTTAGGAACCAGAGACAGCATATTTTGTCCCCATTTTGCCTTATGTTGATTTTTAGTCAACATTGGCAATTTTTGCGCTAAGTTTCAAAATTGTTAAATCAATTTTTAGCTGAAATTAGCAGATTTGACAGAATTTTTTTGCGCGCTCGCGCATTAAAAAACATTACATTTTATGGCCGTTTGATTTATCCAAGGTTAATTCTGACATGATCCAGGGGCCTGTGGCTGAGGTTTGACCCGGGGCCCGTAATTTCTAACTTTGGCCCTGATCATCATTATCACTTGCATGATCAATTAATCATATAAAACATTTGCACATTATATACTTCCATCTATAAGCGATGTTTGTCTTTTTTAAAGACTATTCTTGTTAAGTTTTGAAGCCCCCTAAACAATTATAGGAGTAACGTGCTGGAAAACGCTGCAAGTCATAGTGATATTGTATACATGCAATCTAGACAAATAAGAGTATTTCTCGTGTTTTGATGAGACGTCCTAACAGCTAATGCTTGCTAGTGTTGAAGGCCAAATGGAGTCTGATGAAAGAAACATTCTTATCCAAATTAATGTTTTCAGTGGCTTACATATTAAAATGGTATTCTATACCTGGAAAAATATGAGCATGCCGTTACATACATTGCATTAATGAGTTAAGAATGAAGATTCATATCTTTCTGTATGGAGTGAAAGAAGCACAATATTATAGAGGACGTACAATATTGGTTGGGCGAGTTGGCCCCACCAATATTGTACCGTCCTCTATAATATTGTATAGGACGGTACAATATTGGTGGGGCGAGTTAGCCCCCCCCTTTGTTCAAACTGTACTCAACCGGCAGTTATAGGCGGTTGCTATTGTCCAGAACAAAACCAATCGCCGTAAACCGGTTGTTCCGGGCGGTCAACCACCGGTTAAGTTTTGAAGTGATCCCTTACACTCTATAAACACCTTTATCAAAATTTTAGACCTGAACAGAATATGATGATGGTAATTGATGATTCTAGAAATAAATCAACAAAAGGGTACTTTTTAACGTAGTTAAAAATGCTAATTTCGACTTTGCAGGTGGTTGATAAGCACATATATTGGTGGAAAACCAACATGACACTATATATTATAACCTCAAATATTTGAAGTGCTTCTATGATGCATTAAACGAGTGTATATTGTATGATTAAAGGAGAAAAAAACACATCAGTACAAATCAAACTCCTAAGCGCCTCCTTGATATGAGGCGATTCCTAATGGCAGCTGTCACCTTCGTTTACTTACCCTTTGTTTTAAAGTGATCTGCACTTGTCATCTAATAGCGATGTGTGGAAAGGTTCTCTATTGTAAATTTAATGTGTCAAATCATAAGTAAAAGATAAACCTCCGTGCACGTAGTAGTATAATTTCTTTAACACAGTACATGTATCAATGCAAACTCGAAAACAAAAGAAATTAATAAAAAAAAGTGCATTTTTCTCATTTGTTTCTGTATTATTTAATATTCGTTTATGTCTGCTTATTTAATGATCGTTTAAATTGTCTATATATGCACAATGTGTGTGTCAATAACTAATATAATATCAATTATTGCCCATTCGTCTCTTAATGTTTTACAATTACTAAATATATATTGAATTTGAAATTTGGAAAAACAAATGAAAAAATATAAACGAGTTTACTAAACGAGTATAAACATTGTTAACTTCTGCTTGAGAATTGATCTTGTAATTATTTTTTTTTAAAACTCTTATTCAAAAGCATTACAACAATACTGGTGTTTTACATGACGTAATTTACCCTGATCTTGGGCGCATGTTTTCTTGACATCTATCTTCAAAGTGTGAACGATCTCTAATGTATTTGGCAGCGTTATGAAAACACCACTTGTCTCGTTACTTCAATCTTCGGGGCCTGTTTTTCTTTTTAAATTGCCTAGAATGTAACAACAGTACCTGTTATTATGTCCCTTCAGGAAAACCCATCTCAAATAAAGGGACCTTTATTGATAGATTCCACATGATAAGTATGAGACGCTTTGGGCTGATATCTGTTGAAAAAGGGTTGTGCGAACGATCGGTAATCGGTTATGCCTTTTACTAGATTACATGTACACAGTAAACCTCGAAAAAACAATAAAATACCGTGATAACATTGGATATGTTGTCGTATTACTTTTGTTAAGAGGGTTTTTGTTAAGACGTCCTTACTCTTTTCTTGATCCCAAAAGTGTCTTTTTTACTAACTAATAGAATATGTATAGCGTTAATGTTTAAACCCTGGTTTTACGATTAATTACTACTTTTTTTCTCACAGGGTATTGAAGAAACATTCATGCTCTTGGTCAGATTTGACAGGTTATCTAGTTGAGCTTGAAATGGAGGAGCTCCAAATGTGATCGTTGTTGTCATGTATTGGTAGGGGGGGCAACAACACGATTGGGTAAAATAACATGATTTTAGGTCAAATATGATTTGACAACACCTGCGTCAAGGTCACTTCAGTACTCACGTTGAGTGGTCATATGGAACGTTTATCTGTAATAGAGTGATAAACAGGTGTAAAATGTCTTTGTCACGCTTGAATGAGAATGCTTGGAATCAAAATTTAAAGATCGTTTAACGCCCTTCAATTTACAAGACTAGGGTTGTAGTGTACGCGGAATGGTCCTTTGCGATATATGACATCTCAAAAAGATATCATATACCACCAGACACCATTCCTTTTAACACCTTTAAATAACCTAGTAACTATAACTTCAATATCTAGGATTTTTAATACCCTGGGAACTAACGCCTGTTGGCATACTATCCCTAGCTTTGGTTATCTATCAGACTAGGAAAACTATACATGATATTGACGACTGTGCACGTAATGTTTCTTAAGCATAATGACCCTTGAATTTTGTAACTAATAGATTTTAAACCTAAGAAAACAACATTATTAATTGCTTTTGCAGTTTCATGCAAATTTAGATCATGTGCATGTGTGTATTGTATAGATCAAACAGCTTTATTATTTGTTGTCACAACAGTTGTCACACCAAATTACGTGGTCAATTCTTTCATTTTTAGAGCAGATTATCTCGGTTCTTACATTGGCCCGTACACATTGTGTGTGTTATGTTATCTTATGTTATGTTATGTCATGTTATGTTATGTTATGTTTACTAACATTTATTCAGAAAAAACTCGAACACTAGTAAACCGCATGTTTGTTTGTTTTGTTACAAAGCAAGGAGACTAACAGCTGCACTGACCTGTTTCATAAATATATATTTCATACATGCTTCCTTATTTCTGTCGTAAATCAAATATACCATTTTGCTTAAAGGAAATTGTAACATCATAATTAAACATAATTGTAATATTGAAGTGTAAGATTATTTGATATCTATCTTTTTTTTATTTTTCAATTTTGTTTAGTTGGATTTTGCGTTAAAGGAACTTGGTCCGATTTTTCAAAAGTTAGTTTTCATGGTCATATGATAACAATTCAAAAGGTCTTAATTTCAAATTTCAGCTTATTCGGTGACATGGTTTTGATTTTATGGGTAGTTTTGTATTTCAGAGCTTCCTATATGTTACTGTATATAATTAATTATGGTTTCCATAACTAGATACATTTTCATATATATCTCCATAACAGGACATAACTCAACCATGAAATTTCACTTGGGTTATGAGAAAAATATGAGCAATATTTTGGCACCAAAATCAAAAAGTTTGAAAAACAGTTAGGGCAATCGGACCAAGCTCCTTTAAGACCAATTTTAGAGGGCCCTTGTGGAAAGCAGTGCTAGATCACTGATCTTGGCTACCCTCTTTAAATATGTCTGAAATAAATCAAAAAAATAAAAAATAAAAAACATAAATCATTCATTTGAATATTATATTTGAATGTAACGCATTAATACTTTTCAGATAAAATAAATTGGATATCACTAGCGAACAGACTTATGACGACAGTAAATAGTTAGTCATTCTGTTTAAATAATATTCCGCTTCAAATGATTTATGCATGATACAAACATTGACATTTATCATTCTTATCTTGAATTTTCATTTCAATGACTTTTTTTTTAAGAAAAATTATACATTAGTAATTTCCTGTTTGTTCAAGCAATTACCTAAAATATCACTGGCTTGAGATCATATCATATGATGTCCTTACGTGCTAGGACCTCAAGGCTACAATCCCTAAAAAATTCTCGCTTGGCAGAATGTAATGTTTACTACAAGTTTTTCTTACTTACACCTATCAGAATATCACAATCTTTGGCGTACATATTGAATAGAGTCTCTAATTAATACATGTAACTTTACTGGTGATTTCACGTCCATTATCAAGGTCAAAATGACGCCTAAAGACTACTTCAAAAAAGTTGACCCCTTTTCGCCAAAACCTCATAATTTCATGATGTTCGAACAATTCGACTGGTTTCAAATTTTGACAGATTGTAGGCTAATACTTCTTATTGAATTACACACAATATTTTATAGATATGCTGATTTGATTTTGAATGACAATGCAACAAACCCGCGTTGTTTTCCCCGAAAATCCGGACGTGAATTATGACTCTGAGTATGCACTGTTTGAGCTGTGAATTGCCTGTTTTTAGTATCTACATTTTGTCTGATATACGCATTTGCATAATTTACTTACTAATTGAGCATTCCAATGAGGCAAAAGTTGCAATTTTTAGGTAAACAAAAGAAAAATACAGCATTCTAATGTTTATGTTTTAGATTATAGTTCCGATCTCAACGCTGCCTTGTGGAAACTATTTATCTTTTCGTGATTAAAAAATAGTTAAAATTCACATTTTCCTGAGCAGATGGATTCCCTTTACCCTTAAACGTATGCATAATATTGCTCCTTCATATCTCATTTTGCACGTAGCATCTTAACAACACTATCTTCGTTCATCTGCTGCCTCATTCAAATTAACGGAACATAGAACAACTCATTTAACATTTGCTGACAGATCATTATCTGTAACTTGCATTGAGTCTTTGACTGTCCAATATATTTGCTGATGTATATACAATTATATGTAATTTCAATTGAGTATTTGACTGTCTAATGTATTTGCTGATGTATATTCATTCATTGACTTTGTCTACATGCGCCTTAGTGCAAATTTGTTTTGTTTTAGATATTAGATATTAATTATTTTCCACAATGCAAAAGAAAGAAGGACAGGACTAGCAAGTGAATCATCCAATATACATACTTTCATTTATTTCATTATTGCTCATATGTATAAAGCCATAAATGCAGCAAACTTCATTTTGTGCTACAGATGCTTACTATAAAACACTTACAAAGATATATTCTAAAATTATCGGACATTATAAAGCTAACAATATGTTCCGGGAACAATCAAACAAGTATAATACCAATTGATATCCCAGTTTTACCTTTTACATCATAACGAACCTTTGACGGGCTGTAAAATGACTTCTGGAAACTGATTAGAGTTTAATAAAGTTTAATTGTTATCCTTAATAGCATGTACTTTGTTAATGATTAAAACAATGACAATGACAAAATAATGAATTTACGGCTGGATTGAACTGTCACAATAATGTTCTTCTTCCCTGTCATCATTACAGTGATGTAATTTTAGGTTATGTCTATGCAGGACGCAGAATCATAAGGGGTTCATATCTAGAAGCGACGCTGTTAATTTTTGGAAATTGAACTTACCGAAAACATTCTTTATCGAGAAGAAATGTGTTATCGATATAAATTAATTTCATTTTTTTTTTAATTTATTGTATCTCTTTCTATATGTTCTTCTCTACTGAAAGCCTCGTTAGCGTCGGTATAATATTAGGAGAGAGTCCTCAGCATTCAAGTTAGTTTGCTTCTAAAAAGAAAAGGAAAAAAATATGTTAGAATAATATTTAAGACAGTATTTATGTTCCTCAAGTATCCAGTTAGCAAAACAAGTTAGCAATAACATTTCGTATTACCTGTCTTCAAGTCAACCCTGGAAACATACGTTACATATAAATTGGATTGCCCTAAATGTGTTTCATCTATATATGAGGGTAGTAGCTTTCAGATAGACGCACATTTATATAAATATTCAAAAACGTATTGCAAGCTTGGATACATAAAAGGTATTGATATTATCCACAAAATAAGTCGTTCATGAGAAAACACACGATAAACAATGACGATGCAACAATTATATATATTCATATTAACTTAACATAAACAGGTAACATGTTAATTTTAAATGTTACAGCTTCAGTGTTGTTTGATTGACCCCAATAGAAATAGGGACATTTTATTTGTAACTGTCAAAATAGATGGCGCTATTCCTAAAAACTCATTTTTGTTTTTATGAATGCTCTACGCATCCACTTTATACAAAATCAAGACAAATATTATAAAAGTGTTATCTAAAAATACATTGCTAAACGAAATACTAAGATGACACCTGTACACATTTCAATTTTAGAATAAAACTATAATAGGTCAGTGTTTTTATAAAATTGCTAATTATAGACAATGTCTTCAGTAAAACTTATATTATATGCACACTATTTCATCTTATATTTCAAAGAAGCACCAACTTTCTTAATCATGGTTGGATATTACCGTTATCTCCAGGGCATAATTTTCTTCTTACATTGACCCAGATAGCAATAACAATCTACTCATTTTCCATAAGCTTGAGGGTGTTGAAACCTACATACAAAAGAACACGTGTTAGCCAGATAACCGTATACGTGTAGTTGCAAGAAAAAAACAACATCGCCATTTAAATGCCCCAAATGATTTCTTTATACAGCTGTAAGCCGTCATTTTTATCTTTGGCTGGTGGTTCTTTGCTCCAGCTTTTTGTGTCATGACGGCTTGTAGCTTTTCCGTCCTCAAATGTATTTTTAAGGCTGTAGTATAATATCATGTACTTTTAAGTTGTAATTAAGTTAGTTTTAGTCTGTATTATATTTTGTTGTAAAGCGCCTTGTGATCTGTCATGATGGTAGGCGCTATAAAATGCGTTTTTATTATTATT